>JASCZW010000955.1:0-265944 GCA_034211315.2 Aedes japonicus
CTACTTTGTGGCCAAGTTCAATCTCACGAATGAAAAAACGTAGTAAAGTCTGTTCTATTAGGCGTTGTGGATCGCTTGCAGATGATTCCTTGTTGATCCTGCGAAATCATATGTGAGCAGACCCGAAACAACTTATCCAGAACAATTAGTTGAAAGAGTTTAGGGTAGGCACTCAGCGCAGCAATTCCGCGGTAATTAGTGACAGTTCGTTTGAATCCATTTTTGTGAATAGGGAAAACGAAGGATTCCTTCCAACAATCAGGTCAAACGCCTGAAGACAATGACAAATTACACATTTTGGCTAAGTGCGTCGCAAGAATATTTAGGCAGCGTTTCCAGATCAATGTGGGAATGCCATCAGGACTAGTTCCAGAAAACGATTTAAGCTGCTTTCCGGCTGAAATCACTGTGACACTGTCGACGGAAAGTGAAGTTCCACATAGAGACATACGTGAAACGTTTCTTTAAGAATTTCGTTGGAAAAAACACTGCTGAATTGCGTGCGAAATAAAACGGCGATAACATATTAGAAGGCAATCCTGTTTCTTTTTGTTGCTCGTTTACCAGGCGCTCGAAATTCTTAGGGCATCTTCAACGGTGGTCCAAATCGTGGATGAAATCGTTTATTTTTTTAGATCAAACGCAACAACATCGCTGCACCGGTGTTGTTAAGTTTGTTTTATACTGGATCTATATTGCATCATTTTAAATCTGGTATTTGTTTTGATCTATAGACTGTTCCAGAAAGTATAAGCACACCTTATTAAACGGTCACTTTGAATATAGGTCATTCCATATCAAGTGACCGGAGAAATGCATCGACCCTCTTCGATTCGAACCAAAATGCGCTGATATACTTATTCTAGGCTATTAAACAAAAATCCAAAGTTTAAGACCAATCGGTGAACCCCTCGGCCTATGGGCTGCCCCCATTTTTTTGAGATTTTTGAAAAGTCAATATATTGTTTATTGAATATCTCAATGAATAAAAGAGCTACAAACAATGTTAAATACTTTTCTTAAAGGAAATTAAATTTGCTACCAAATAAATAATTTTTATGTTTTTTACAGTGTTGCCAACATTGTTATTTTTGTGGTTGAAATATTAAATTGCGTTTTTCTCAAAATGCCCCCATTTTTTTTAATTTTTATGGCTCCAATGTGTTAAACAGACTTTTTTACATAAGAAACACTTATTGAGACAAAAAAATTTGCTCCGTCATGGAGATATTGATTTTTAAACATTTCATGTCTTATATTCAATGCATTAAAATTCAAAAAATAGTGTTAACATATTCAAAGTGTTTTCTGAAAATGGGTCTAATAACAATCACAATAGGTGATTGTGCTAGCAATTATTTATTGCCCGATTCCAATTCAAGAAAAATCTTCAGTGTTGCCATCTAACGTTTTATTTGTGATTATTTTTCAAAACAGATATTCATGCTAGGATTCATTTTTTTGTCAATCGAATCATCAAGCTATCTATCTATCTTTCTAAACAAATAAAAATGACATGGACCGGTATGTCACGATTTAACTCAAGAACAGGTTTACAGATTTCCTATTTTTTAAATTTTTTCTTCTTTGACTCAATCAAATCAGATCAAAAATGGCAACGAGCCAACCATGTATGATGATACCTTGGTTTAAGACGCAGTTCAGGAAATTTTTGCAATATATATTAAATTTAAAAAATATAACTTTACTCATACTAATACACCCAATACTAAAAATATGAATTCACACTAAGCGGTTTGTTTATAGCTAAATATTGCATGCATTTCCCTCCTCTTTTTGCTAATACTATCAATAAGAAGAAGCAAAAAAAGAAATAGTTCTTAAAATAAATCGGAAACAGACAACAGATAAATGCAGAATTATAGCATTAGCAGTGCCAAAACCGGGCTATCAAAACTGAGAGTTATGTTCAGGTGCATTAATATAGCATTACTAATGCTATTTTCGAGCTGTCACTTCTGCATTATATTAGCTTCAGCTTCTTAGCATTATATTAGCATTATATCTGAGTAAAAAGCTTCAAGGCATTCAAGTGCTGCTTTATATGCAGATATAATGCAACGTTTAGTGCTTAAAGGTTAGTTGGGTTCTCGGCAGTTACGAGATTTGGTCAGAACTTATTTAAACTTCTTGAAACTGAAGGAACTTTTTAAAAATGATTTTGTTAATTAATATGAACTTCGGAATATCTATGAAGATTGAATTAAAATATAATGAACTTGATAGAAGTCTATGAGGTATCTCAAGATAATCAATCATGAAGCAGAATATCACAAATATTTTAATAGCTTACGAGAAATAAAAATAAAAAACAGGGAAGTTGGTCGATTTGCAAAAATTTTCGTAAGTTGGTGTTTTTTTATTCTCTTAAAGGTTCGGTACCAAAAATTATCGAGTATTAAGAAGTTTAAGTTCTTCTTAAAACTTAAGCTGCCTGAACTACTGCGATGTTTCCTGAACTATTGGAAAGTTTCCATGAACTTCTAAGATGCTCCCTAAACTTATGGAAAAATCCTTGGAATGATTCCTAAGCTTTTTAGAAAGCTCCAAAAATCTTTAGAAGTTTTCTGGATTTCTGGGACGTTTTCTGAATAATGAATTTATGGTCTAGGGGTTTACAAGAAATACAACACCGGTGCGGGGAGGGCAAAGTTGGTCTATTTTAGCTAGTTCTGTTCAAGTTTTGCTGATGCAAATCAAGTATAAAGTTGTTCCAAAAATAGACCACCGCTAAAGATGCCCTTAGGATTCGCTTTGAGACAACCCTGCAGCTGATTCTGTTGGGCATTATGCAAGCAGTCGTTTAGACGTTATTGGCAAGCTCGTAGTTAGCCTTTGTACAATCTGTACGATATCAGCTATGTTTTCACAAGGCAACCTTTTTTAGTCATTTCAAGTGTATTAACCCGGATTTCGACCAAGCAGGCTTCGCTGGCGTACAATTGATTTTTTTCGGCATGAACTGGTCGATACCGTGAAGCTTTATAACAAGTGCGCTTCTAGAGTACCAACCACGATGTAATAAATGTTCGTCATCTCAATTCCATAATCGGATGCATCTTGTGCTTAGTTGATACATTCGAAGAACTTTCTGAATCTCAGGGCTTGTGACCCCAAAAATCTCTTAATTAATAATGTGTCAGAGCCCACACATACATATTCCTTTTGTCAAGTTGCTTGAATTGAACAGCATACATTTCAAGTGAGCGAATATTACAAACCACAAGGCAGGATACACAATTTCACGATTCAGCTAACGTAAGCATTCCTATGAATTTTCATCATACAATTCCAAATCCTGTGTACACCGGTGCTAGACTCCACCGGTTCCCCGAGTTCTCCGCACATATCCAGGAGAGGAGATAAAATTTTATTACCGTTCCCACGAAATCCTTACCTCACATATCATCCGGCTGACAGGAGGTGCCTCCGTATGACCTTTTCATAAGAAACAGTCGCCGTTATTATCGTCGTCTGCGCCGTTGACGTCGTCTGTATACACTTCTCCGGTTCGGATCAGATCATCATGGATCCAACCATCGTTTGCGACAGTTTTTCCCAACTTTCTATTCCCACAACAAAGCAAGGAAAACCGCCATAAGCGTGAAGTGAGATTTCTTCAGCTTTTCCTTTTTTTTTTCTAGTGGTGAGGGCGGTTGGTTTGATACCGCGAACCACCACAACAACAACAACAACGACGACGACGACAAATGCAAGGTATATAAACTGTAAGTTTGACGACAATGGGAGTTCGATAAGAATTATGTATAAGATTGTTTGTTATTGCTTTTGGTGGACATTGTTTGGACTATAAATTAAACAACTTTCATGGTACTTCAGGAATTTGGCATTCCGAATGATCTTCGAAAGCACACTGTCAAGAATTTTGGGCTATGATTTTTTCCCTCTTCCGCACACTGAGGTGAAAATGGAAAGGCGGGCTGAAGAAACGGAGGCTCGGAGCAATCAGGGGCAATCGAAGGGTGCGGTGCAGGTTGGTGGTGAAAAATGTAATATGAATTCGTGTGTCAAGGAAGAAACGGTAAGTGGTGCCATGCTGGGTTTGGAGCTGCTGTGAAGGATGTTATGAAATCGGTTTTACTTCCGGGAAAAAATACCAACGTGGATCAGTACGCATGAACTGGGTGAGAGGAATAAAGGTGAGACTTCAGAAACGATCTGAATTGAGGATAATATTTATTGATTTTATTGTGCGACAGTGCCATAGAAACGAGGAACGTAAATCGCAATGCAATGTAAATCTCGCAGCACGTAACTCAACGTCTTTATTATCATCGATATATCAACTAACGAAAATAAGCCATCTATGTATATTGTCCCACTGGGAAGGAGAAAAAAAATGAGTCAAAACAAGCTGTCATCGGTTCATCAGCTGCCGAATCATTCTCATCACACTATCGAAGGCAGGAAGAGAATGTGAAAGCTTATTTCCGCCAGCTTCAGCCGACAGGTGATAAACTTCAAACACCCATGCCCCGTCATCGCACTTACTTTCTCATCTTTTTACACGCCTGATTGAGTGAGCGGTGAGTGGAGACACCTGAAGACGAGAAATCGACGATGAAGATGAGGGTTGATAAGCACACACACACAGACGTACATCGCTGCTGTCAAGCACAAAATCAAACAGCAATTTAGGTGTAGTTCAAATATTACGTCACGCATTAGAGGGATGTGGAAGTTCTGAAAAAATTCATTTGGTGACATTTCGATAAGCATCCTTCTTCATATTCTTGCACTGGATCAAATAAATGAGTATTCTAAATTCACCTCATTTCATCTATCGATTGCAGTGCAATTTTCGCATTACTATGGGATCAATTATAGTAGTCAAGTGGAACGTCAGTTTGATCGACAGATCTGTTTTACTATTACAGATTATAGACACTGTATATAGACCAGACAACAATTGTCCTATGCAGCCAAACGAACTGTCAACTTTTGATTCACTTTAGAGGAGCAAGTATTGTGATCAAGTATTGTTTTGACAGAAGCCAATTATGAACAAATAAGATTTTCTACTTCCATATTCATTAAATATAAATATTTAAAATGTAACTGGATATATTTTTTATAATTAGTAATGGAGAAAACAAATAATAATATTTTGTATTTACACTGCACAGCCTATGGCTTCCTAGAATCTGAAAATTTGCCGAAAGGCCGCAGAATGCCAGCCATTTCTGCCTTATATTTTCTTTCTTTGGAAACCGGAAGAAACCCACAAAATTCACTTCACATCGCGGGTAATTGCAACAATTTCACTCCAAACAATTCATTCTTTACACGGCACTTTTCACTATGCTTTTTAATGAATATCTTCAAACGGAATCAAAACAAACTACCAACATTGAAACCAAATCTTTTTTTTAGCATATTGCGCTGTTTACTTCAAGTTTGTATAAATACAAGTGGTGCCAGATCAATTGCTCAAACTTTTGACATTTTTCCAAGGGGTGAGTCGCTTAGAACAGTGTGCCAGGCACGCCATAGTAGAAAATCTTACACCACAACCGAACATGTGTGGCACATTTATGGCACACTTTTGACAGTTGTAGTTTTCGAAGATTTTCAATTCCGCAACCGTCACATCCGTCATCATTAAGCTGTTCGACGAAGATTCTGAAAAGCACTCACCTGTATTGAACGAGAAAATTATGCTGCATTTTGATTTGAATAAAGTGTATTTAAGGATAATTCATGACTTTGTCTCACAATCGCTTTCTGTTACCAGAGATAATAAGGACTCAGCCTCTGATGCCTTTTTTAAAAAGCTGAAAAACATTTAAATCAAAATTTTATCTAGGGGTTGTGGAACGTTCGGATAGAGGCGTTATGCCCCATTTGCTAAACGCATGGGCAAAGATCAAACTTTTCATTTTCGATTGACGAGATAGGAAACTGGCAAATTCTCAGCCTCAGGCATAGCAATAACCTTCATTCTCGAATGCCAGAATGCTCTTCAAGGTAACGATGTTGAGCATTGCCGACATATCGACAACAAGTGTAACTAGTTACCCTCCTGCTGCAGCGCAGTTTCTAAGCCTCAGAAATGCCAACAGAGAAACATCTTTGGAGACTACAAATCAGAGGGGAGTTGCGTCACGTTCATAGTTTTATTTTTTTCATAAATATGCAACATCATATAGGAATCCTCGCTCCTTCTTCCAGCTATTAGCTTCTTGAGCTCCATTTGTGATCCATCACCAAAAGTTGCTTTCTTAACACAAGAGAATTAAAATGCAATTTTCGCAACAAAAACCTTGCCTGAGACCCAAATTGTCTGTAAAAATTTGGCAAAGCAAAACAAAACAATCGCCTGGTTGCCAGGCGTAGCCAAACCATAACTACTGAACTGTCAAGTTATCGTGGCACACAGGGGGAACAAATAGGCATCGCGATTGAAACACCAGGGATCATCGTAACGCATAGAGGCACAATAAAATAAATCGGCACAAGCGATTTTGTGCTTAGCGACTCACCCCTTGCATTTTTCAGGGTTGGCAGATTGTATGATTTTGCGTTGCCCGGTCTATATACAGTGTCTATATTACATATGTCAAGATCGACGAAATTTTGTCGAGTTGGTCGATTCAATCGACCGTTCGAACACTAAAGCTCGATTCAAAATAAATCTGGACGCACGGTTCAATACATCATCGCGTGTAAAAAAAACGTTTGACAGGCATTTGTTGATGTTTCATTGACGAAGACATTGGTGAAAAGTTTTTCTCGATTGATCGACGCATCTCGAATTTACGGATCATGGAACTTGAGAAAAGAAAATTAACTGTGCACAAACATCTAGAGAATCCTCCGTGGTCTACCCCAAAAATAGCAAGAGTGTAAGAAGTCAACGGTGTGTCTAGTAATCAAAAGTTACAAGGATTCTCTGAGTGTGGATAGAACACAGCGCATCTATCATAAAAGTGGCACTAGGGACAAAGAGCTGAGGAGAATGGCATTGAGGTACGTGAAAGGCAACCTAGGTGTCTCCATATGTGATTTGGCAAAGAAATATGATTCCAACTTGTCTACCGTGCGTAGCATCCTTTCAAGAGAAGGATATAAGTCTTTTTGTGACAGTAAACATCCTCATCGCTCACTGAAACAAAATTTAGTGGTCAAAAAGCGAGCACGATTACTACCCTAGTAGCACACTTGTTGCATACTAGTATAAGAGACTGCGTCATGACTCAAATAAGTCACAATCAAGTTGCTGTAACCATTTGTGACCAATGTGTGCTGCTTGCGTATTGGAACGAGTTCTGACGGAAGTTGATGGCTGTATTTTAATGGACGACGAAACAAAATCGATTTTGACAGATTATAAACAAATCCCTGATTTTGGAGATGTCTCTTCCAGGTATAAATTGTTTTTGCTGATAAGTTTGCTCGAAACTAATGATTTGGCAAGAAATCTGCCGTTGTGGCCTTAAAACCAAGGTTTTTATCACATCTCACACAATGACGTCGAAGGTTTACATTAAAGAGTGTCTGAAAAAGCGAATTTCACCCTTCATTCGGCAACAGAAGAACAACGTTATGTGTTGGCCGGATCTAGCCAGCTGCCACTACTCTAAGGAGGTACTAGAATGGTGTGCTGCCAACAATGTTAATTTCGTCGCGAAAGAGATTAATCCTCCGAATTGCCCTGAGTTCAGACCGATACAAAAATATTGGGAAATTGTCAAGCGAAAACTTCGAGGGTGCGGTAAAGAAGTGACAAATGCACAACAAATGCGTTCAAAGTGGAATAAGTTCGCCGGTACAGTGCCACCACTGTACCTAAGCAGATCAAGATGGCAACGATCAAAAGTAAAGTGCGACAGTTCGTTTGAAACGGTAAAATGGAACAAGTTGTTACATATCGTTTGAAGGCTGAATAAACACTCCTTTGTTTGACGTTTTGATGAACCGTGTATGTTGTTTAATTCTTGAGTTAATATCACTTAAATGCGTCCAAATTTACTCTTAATCGGGCTTTAGTGACTGATTTGCCACGTTTTGGCGAGTAAAATTTTGTTTTGAAATGCATTTTTCATCGGTTTGTGGTAATTAGCTAAGCAAGGTTAAAATACACATCTTTAATATGTTTTGCAGTTGTATCTGTTAATGCAATTTATTAATAGCAAAACCATCTTCTTCATCTTCTTTCTTAGCGTCTCATGCTTATAGTTTTTGCAATAAGCTTATTGGTTGCTCTCAACTTAGTGTTCTAAATGCACTTCCACAGATTTTAATTGAGAACTTTCGATGTCGGGTACCATTTTGCATTATCATAATTGTGTGGCAAGTACAATTATTCCCCATGTCCAGGGAGTCGAGAGATTTTCCTTAACGAAACATTCCTAGACCAGGCCGGGAACCAAAGTATAGAGATCAATTGTTAAAAGTTCAAGCAGAAATATCCCGAAAAAATCAGGACCAAACATTCTCAAAGTTTAAAATGATACTTACCAGAAGTTCAGAAGAGAACTTCCTAGAAAATCAGAAGAGGATCTCTCAGAGCTACAGGAGAAGTTTAAAGAAGTTCGGAACTTTCCAGAGGTTCTGGAGCTCTTCTCAGCAATTCGAGATGCAGAAGTTTAGGAAAAAAACTTCCCCGGAGATCAGGCAGAAACCAACAAGGAAGGGCATTAGCTATAATTTTTCAAAAATTCAGAAACAAACTTCCACAAAGCTCAGGACGATACATCCTAGTACACTAAGGTTTTTTTTTTCACGGTTTTTTTTTACACGGGTTGTTTTCGGCGATAACTCGAGAACGGAACAACTTATCGACCTAATTCAAATCACAGTTTACGTTTTGGACCAAAAGTAATCATATGGCAGTTTTTCAAAAAATTCACAATTTTTGGTGTATATACTCAAAAAAAAAAATGTTGACCATTGCATGGAAAGGTAACGCATACAAACAAAATGGAAGCAATATAAAATGTATAAGCATGTGAATTTATCACCTCTATTTAGTGTTTTTTTACACGGACTAAAAGTGGAACGTATCCCCCGTGCAAAAAAAAAACTTTAGTGTATTCAAGAAAGAACTTTACTGNGAAAAAAACTTCCCAAAAGATTAGTTGGAGCTACCTAAAAGAACTAAAAAGTTTTTCCGGAATTCGGAAGAGAATGTTTCAGAACATTAGAATGAGAAATTCGAAAGCTGGAGAGGACTTTCGCGAAGAAACTTAATAGAGAGGGATATACCTCTAAGTTCCACAAGAAATTTCTCAAAAAAATCAGGAATACTGAGGAAGACACTTCTGAGAAAAATAGTAAGAAACTTTTAAGAAACTTAAGGGCTACCTTCTAATTGCTCAAAAATGAATGTTCTGAAACATTCCCGAAGCTCAGGAGAAAACTTTCTTGACGTTCAGCAGAGGACTTCTTACAAGTTCAAGAAGAAATTTCCAACAAGTTCAGGAATATTTTCCAAGAAATTTTGAAGAGAACTATCCCCAAGTTTTGAAGGAATTTCCTTCGCCGTTCAGATTGGGACTTCTAAGACGTTTATAAAGTAACTAAATTCAGGAAAAAAAAATTACCAAATGATTTTGTATGGTTAGGTTGGGTTGTAAGATGTAAATTAACGAGAACATCTGGAGTGACTACCAAAAAATTATTGAGGAAACTTGCAAAAAGTTTCGGACTAAACTTCTCAGAATTTTAGTATTTTTTATTTATCTTTTGTAGAAGATCAGGAAAAAACTTTCCTGAAATCCAAGCAGCAGTCTTTACAGAAATCATTCATAGAGGGTGTTTCGATCAAAGTTTGGTCGACTTAAATTTGACGCATTTCCTTTCATCGTGCATTACAAAATGTAGCATACTCTTCATTTCGAAGGTGTACGCTTGTAGCATCATGTCTCTATTTTCATTTTGAGACGAGCACTTCATTTATCAAAATGTCGTCGAAGGAAGAGAAGCAACGCATCCAAATTTTGCACGTGCATGGCGAAAATCCAAACTCCTCTCACGCCAAGTTGGTGAAATTGTTGAATGTGGCTAAAACAAGTTTTAACAACGTATTAAAAGTGTTCGGTGAACGATTGTCGACAGCCAGGATAGCTGGATCATGGGGAAATCGAAAGCCGGAGGCCACAGCGACGACAAAAAGAGTTGCCCGCTGTTTCGTGCGAATCTCCACCTCTCCGTCCGAGGTGTCGCAAAGAAGCTAGGAATGGCGCCTCCAACCGTGAATAGAGCTAAAAAACGAGCAGGACTGTAAACTTATAAGAAAGTGGTGACTCCAAATCGCAACGATCAACAAAACACACCAGAGCTCCACCCAATCCAAAAATATTGGGACATCGTCAAGTGGAATCTTAAGAGAACTCAAAAGCTGTTGTGAGCGAGAAACATTCACCACAAGGATACTGTACAAAATCGTATGGCAGGTGTTAAACGAAAGACCCGGCAATTCGGATCCGGTAAAATGGAAGCTTAGCTGAATATTTCTCCTGTATTTTGTATTAACTGAACTTGAAAAAAGATCTACTTAGAAGTACTAGAGAGCTTTCCTTAAGTTCAGAATCGAACATTCTAGAAGTTCAGAATGAGGCTTTCTTGAAGTTCAGGTTCTCAGATGTTCAAGTAAATACTTCTGGAAAAAAAACAGGAATTAACTTTTCAAAAGTATAGGCAATACTTCCTATTACTTAAAGCAGGAATTTCTTAGAAATTCAGAAACAAACTTCTCCGAAATTCATAAGACAACTTCATTGAAGTTCCAAAAAGGACTTTTTAGAAATTCAGGAACAAACTTCTAACAAATTTCAGAATATTTATCAAGAAATTCTGGAACTTTCCAAAAGTTTTGCAGAAATTATCCTTGCAGTTATGGATGGGACTCATCAGAAGTTTAGACATTAACCAAGTTTAGCAAAAAACTCATCAACTGTTCCTAAAGGGTTAGTTTGGTTTGTTAGATGTGAATTTACAAGAATATCAGGCGTGACTGCTAAGAATTTCATGACAAAACTTACTTAAAGTTTGGGAGAAAACTTTCCAAAATTTCAGCAAGGAGCTTTTTCGAAGATCAGAAAAGAGCTTCCCTGAAATTCAAGAAAAAATCACTGACGAACAAAAGAAGCAGTTTATACAAAAAATATTCATGTAACCATAATTATATTCCCTGCTTATGGCACCATATTACTATATGGTGCCTTACACATACATATACATACACATCTCTAATTATTTCACATCGTACTTTAAGCTAGGACACAAACTCATGTAGAAATTACAATTCCTTGGTTTCCATCTCACCTCGTTTGAACAATTTGAGCGTTAAGAAAACTTCCCTGGAGTTTAGCAGATAAGTATAAAAAAATTGATGAAGATAAAAAAATATCAGCTAAATTGATGAAAGTTCTGAATTATTGCATGATGTAAATTTCAAAAACATTTTGAAAAGTTTTTCCCTCTCCAGTTAATAGTCGATTTCTGCAATACGCAGTTAACCCCTGATATTTAATGAATAGTTCATCGTGGTGTACTTTTCCACTGACCACTTAAAACACTAGACAACGGATAGCACAGAAAACTCCATAAACTACTAGAAAAATTTCCGGATTTAAAAAGTTCCACTTGCTGGAGCGGATATCAAACCCTCATCTGATGGCACCCACATTACGTCTGAACGATGGGTGACCTCCACGGGGCCAGTGATTCAAGTCGTACGATAATGAAATACGACAAGACACATTCATTCAAAGAACTGGAGAATCAAGTGCCGAAAGGCAGAGGGTCGTCTGTTTTCCGTTACATAATTAATGATCGATCCCTTATTGACAAAGTAGAACAGGAGTGTCGACGCCAGTGTTTGTTTATGAGTGTTTTTCCTATTTGCTCACGCTCCTGACGATGATGTCGTGTGTGGTGATGCGGTGGAAAGAGGGTGGAGGTGAAGCTTGATGAAAATAAAATCAATTTGGCAAGGAGGTAGGTGCTGGTTAACAGTGCAAAACGGTGCTTGAGCTAACTGCTAGATTTGTGGTATGGCAAGCTGTTTTACGGGATGGTTCCTGTTTAAGAAAAGAGAAGGAGCAATAGGTGCTCTTTGGATTTCCTCTTTCATGGAAATTATGTAATATTTATGGTAGTGCCAATAAAAAATATGCTCGGCAGTCAAGTCAACAAATTGTGATTAGAAATCATCTTGTCTATCTGGATTGTCTATACAGGTAATGAACTTCTAAAGAAAAACAACCACGACTGCTTCGTTGCGTAAAGAATGACCACGATAAAATAGTATCCAACGGAAAATGCTCAAACATGTTTACATCAGATCCATAGTGGTACTGAGTACAAAAACGTTCAATGTAGGGTAACGGGATGTAATGTTAGCCTAGCTCCTTGATTCAGCCTTTGTACCGAATATGACATTATTTCGGCGATAATAAAAAAAATCATGTGGCTATCAGGATGACTGATCTATTTCAAAGCAATTGAGACATTATTAAACAATTTATAGTTGTTCACTTTCGCTTAATTTTCGATTTCCTTAACTATTCAGACACTATAACTTTACTGGATAAGCTGAATAGATTATCTACACGCTTTTCGAATGATCTAAATTTGCCTAAATTGACCTATAAACCGGATAATGCAGCCAAGATGTACAGAAAATAGTTACACGTTATAAACTAACAGGTCACAGAGGTTAAATTACAATGATTTAACTTGAAAGCCATAGACCCAATGTTAGGGACATATTTTTTTCTAGGTTCCCAATTATGGCCTGTTGTATGGAAAGCGTAGTAAATGTGCTGTTATTGGTAATATTTACAATACAAATGTCTGTCTCATCTTAACATAAACTTAAGTAACAAAATCTGTGTACAGTGAATTATAATGTTTTGATTGCCGAATAACAGCTAAATCATATGTAAAAATGACTTCAATATTTCTTAAGACTTTAAATATAGTTTTATTGTTAGTAAAATTGTTTGTTGGGTAGAGCGAATACAGCTGGGAACGCCTTGAATCAGAAAATCGGCAAAAAGCCTACATAGCCAACATTCAATAACTAATCTATCGAATGGGACGAACTTGCATCCATGAATAGACCCAATTTGATGCCTATAGACCGACATTACATCCATGTCCCTCAAAAGCTTTTGACTTTATAAAACAAGTTGTGTAACTTTTCGTGATACATACTAACAGATGGCTTATTGAACATATGTTAGCAAGTGTATTGCTAGTTAAATTTTGTTTCCAGCTCAAATAAATTATGAGTTATAATAAAAAATGTAATCGATTGTAGCATATTAGGCTGAGTTAAGGGACGCATACCCTATTTTGTTAAAAGTCGAGAGAATTCTGCCCAAGTATTTTTTTTTTCTAAGAATATTTCCCATCGTGAGTTCGGAAAAAAGATGATAGTCGTACAATGTTATTTACATCGTGTGTCATAATACGGTTCAGAACAATGTCTGACTTCCGACCGCAAGCAATGATGTTGAGATAAAAGGAATTCGTATAAATTTAATGATCACAAACGGGAAGTTGGAGTTTTCGACCGAAAATCAAGCTCTTGCATTCATGTTATTTTTTTTATCTAAAAAAAAGCGTTCAGAAGACAAATGTTTGATGTTCCAGAGAAGCTCAAACAGCATAAATGATAGAAGTTTTCCAAGGAATTAAGGATTTAGAAATTAATTTGTTAATGCGGAAGGTGACATCAAAGAACATTAATTGACACTTGCATTTTCAAGAATGTCATTAAAAGGCATTGCTTCATCTTTGGCTGCGCCCTACACTCTTCAGATCGTTGAGTACCTGGTCTTCCCATCTAGCCCACGGTGCTCTACGCTTTCTTGTATCAGCCAGATTTGAAGCGAACACCATGTACCGGAAGCAATGTCTGAAGCAGCTCTTTCTCACATGAAAGATTGTTATTTTTTTAAAATAGGTAACAAGTTAATTTATTTGAACAGGCTCAATGGAATTGAATTTACACAGCCAAGTTTTGCTTTTCTAAATTCATCAAAAGCCCTAAACATAAAGTGAAGACCAATTTCTAGTGGTCATCTGTTGGTGAGAAGTGAGAATTTTATGGATGGAAGGAGGGTAAAGGTATTGATAGTGCCAAGTACAAAACACATATATTTGTTATTTTAATTACCTAATTGAGTCTGATTGTACTGTTTCATTGAGCCATCAACGACAAAACTTCACAAATTCCCTGAGGTGTTGTAGAATTAACAGGACTAGAAGAAATCGTGATTGAGCCTGTCGATTCAAGCTGGCCATAGCATTTCTCAAAATATAATAAGTAGTGTCAAGGAAAAGGTGCGGACATTAAGATACAGAGAATAGGTTCAATAAACTTATGGCTTGAAGCATGAAAATAGTGGTATATTTACTTTATTTCCTGACAGTAAAACAGATTATTTGGCGATTATTTTTGTGTGTTTCATTATTTCACCATAATAAACATACAGGGAATATAAAACTTTCAACGCAACAGTAAGGTCAATGCACTATTAGACAAATTAGTACACTAGTATAATAAGTTAAGAACTACGATCTCATCTTACACCAAACATAGCGTGGCAGGAAAAAATGCAAAGTTTGATTATATTTACTTCTTTCAAATTCCATTTAAGTTAAAAAGCATTAAGGTTTTAAATAATAGTGTCAACATTTTCGAGATCAGTTATTTTTATTAGGCCTTTTCAAATAAATTTACTCGATGTGTCTTGCATTTTATCAATGATATCCTCAAAATGAGGCTGAAATCTAGAATACACCTGTCGCGCGTACCCCTCCGACATTGACTGCCATGTGCAAAATTCGCGACAGCACGACCCTGAAGATAGATTTCAGGGTTTTCACATTTGGAAGATATGTTTTGCAGGCTTCTAAGCATTCTTCCTGCTGGAGATATTGGGAGCAATCTCATTCACATTCATTCAACCTTTTGTTCGACTTTCTTGATTGTCCTATGAAAACTGGACAATATTAGAAACAATCATGGAACCTGGAATCATTATTGTTCAATACTCAGAAAAAAATAATTAATTTTAACAAGCGCGTAAAATTTCTCCTCGTGTAATTCCAAACCAAAGGAGCGTAAACAACGATATTGTTTGCAATCTTTCATACAACAGGCTCAATTCAGGCGTTATCTGGCTTAAATTTACATAAAATATCCCATTATTTTCTGCCAAATCTAACATTCCCTTTATGTGCATTAGATAACACAGAAAATTCAGTGTTTCTTTTTATCTGTGTACTTTATTTGGAAGATATCGAAATATTCCTCCCTGGCAAAAAAAATGTACCGATTTGATCCCTCCGGTGCTTCTGAGAATCCTCCCTAAAGAGATTCATGAATTTATTTTGCAGATTGGTTCAAATACTGTCACTTACTCATACAGTACAAAAAAAAAACATGTAATTTTCTGCGTTGTCGAATGCACATCTATAAAATGCTAGATTTGGCATAAGACCATGGGATGTTTCATGTAAAATATTGCAAGTTAGGCGATATTAAAAAATATCGCCAATGTCGCCTAATCAAATGAGGGGAAATTTTACGCGTCTGTTAAATTTCATCATTTTTTCAGTGCACTTCGGGTATGTATCTGAAGGTTGAACGCAAAAAAATCCGGACGTTGACATTTAGGCATTTTTTGAATCGCAGTTGGCAGTGACTGTTATTTTATTTGTTTACATCGAAATGAAAATCTCGGTCTATCCGTTTGAGCCGTTTGAGAGTAAGCAACACTTTTGATTATTCTTTAATCCATGATGTAGATCAGAGCTCGAAAAAAATGACAGCCGTCGTGAACGATGAGTAAAAAAAATATTCAGTAGGTACAATTTTCGCTCCCTTCATTTCATTCTATCAGTCACGCAATATATTCGTGTTTACTATTTTGCTATGTCAGTCATTCCGTTGTCTCTGTGTTCCACACAACTCATTCACACCACAGCAAAGGACACGGCTACTCAAGCCTCAAGAGATTTTGGTTGCTTGACTGAATGTTCTGGTAAGCAGTCATTCATTTTCGCGTTCGTGAGTGATTTTTTCTGCCACAGGATTTCAAGTATTCCCGAACATGACTGAAGGCAAAGGAAGCCAAAAGGCTAAATGGCTGAAATAGCTACAGAGTTTGCTGGGCATTTGATCGAGAAAATGCATTTGCAGGATCGATTCGAGAAGTGTTGGTTTTTTTCACTTCATTGATTCTCCAAATGAATGACTGTTC
This sequence comes from Aedes japonicus, assembly GCA_034211315.2. Taxonomy (NCBI): domain Eukaryota; kingdom Metazoa; phylum Arthropoda; class Insecta; order Diptera; family Culicidae; genus Aedes; species Aedes japonicus. The sequence continues at coordinate 16,266 of JASCZW010000955.1, forward strand.
TTTCGTCTTCACGGTAGAACGTTGAAATTGAATGAGTTGTTTGCACTTACGTACAATCACTGCTTTCCGGAACGAATGAATGATCAATGTAAAGCAACACAAAACAAGTTGACTCATCTTGCACAAAAGATTCATGAAGGCAAATTTGTTGATTCATGTTCGCTAAGAACAGTGCGTGATGACTAATATTTTAACTCAGTCAGGGTGCAATTTGAGAATTGAATATGATATTTTTAAGCTCTGATGTAGATATAATGTTTTAAAACGACTAAGGAAAAGTTTGAGTCTGAGTCTGAGCATGCTCGGCAACCTAGAAAATGTAAAGTCAGTGGGTCCTGCAAAAGTGTTGAGATTTTTTCTGTCCTCGAAAGAAATGACAAACAAAGCAAATTTTTTCGAACCCTTCATCCAAAAAACGAAGTAGAGGGCTGGATTAAAGCATTTTAAGGCCCAGGTTGTGCCGGACCAGAATTTGGAGAAACAGAAGCGCTCCAGGATACTTAAGAAATTTTGTTAACGGCATACTATTGGTTTGTAATGGACAACCTTACCAAAAATTGTATCCCCAAATCCAAAATTGTGTCTGGCAAGTAATCAGCAGTTGTGCACTGGAAAGTGAAACTTTTGTTACATCTGGAATCATGCACCAGTTAATTTACCAGGACTAGTTCCCACGGATGAAACAACTTCCTTTTTTGAAGCAGCATATGGTGAATCCCCTAGTCCAACTACTATTCAAGTTTTACCAAAACCCTCGAATAGTCGTAACAATAAATCCAAAGGAAATGAATCCGTCCTCCAGAACTATAACCAATTAAAGAGCACTGGTATATTGTGAAGCTTATACCATATAGTATTGACAGATCAAAGGATGAAGTCATTGTTTACAAAAGCAGTTCAGTCCTAACGACAAGTTGGCATTTATTTGTGTGTATGACGCAGGAAAATTGTACCAATTTAACCATGTGTCTAAGCTGGGGAAGCCACGCCATTACAAATATGGGGTGGCCAAACATAATGCACCAATCTAAAGAATTCACATCAGATACGTTGTTATTTAACTGAACTAACTTAATTCAATACAAATTGCACGCAGTTTTTAGTTACTGATGAGTACTGCACTTTTTAACCCGATTGGCAACAAGGAATCTGTGCTGGAAGAGTTTGACACGATCCGTGAGGATGTGATAGATACAAATTTTCATCGGAGCTTGCTTTTCGACGGCTTCATCCTTTTTTATGAATAGTCAACTTCTAGCATTGAAATGGACCAATGCCCACATTGGCCATTCCAAAAAATTCTGGGTGCACCGGGGGAACCTTTAAGGAGGGGAGAAATAAAGGTTTTTGCCGAATCATACTTTTCGACGGCTCAAACTTCACGATTTCCTGGGGGAGCCCGAATCCCGGAGCGTCACCAGGTAATTTGCCGTTATTTTAACCAATCAATAGTATTAGAAGTTTTTCTTCTTAAACTATTCCAGATTCAAATGTAATTTTCAAGATACAGAAATAATATATCTCTAGTTTTCACATATGTTGAAAAATATAAATTGTCCTTTCTACGACGTCCTTAATTTTTTTTTGTATTTGCCCCAATCATGAAAAATCAATATTTAAAAAAGTGTTTTTAAGAAAAACTCCAATAACTATTGATTTATTGAAGTAAGCGGCAAAATTTGTATACCAAAGTACGCGTCTTAAAAAAGTTCTAAAACTCGTCCAAACACAACTTTACGGTGGGAATTGAAATAAAAAGTAAGGGCAAAAAATCAATTTTTTATGGTACACCCTAAGTTGATGAGAAAAAATTGCTCTAAATCGGTCAATTTTTAAGGTGGGAGCCCGAATAATGGGCGTCACAGGTCTGACCAATGTGACCGAAAACTCTCAGGTTGAGCACCAGCGGTATTGTTTTGTAAAATCATGAAGTTTGATGTGTCGCAAGCCAGGGTTTGACATCATTCGAAATCTGGCTACTTCCCTGGGGGAACCCGGAATCCGGAACGTCACCAGGTGTGGCCAATGTGAAAGAATACTCTCAGGTTGACTACCAGTGGTATTGGTTTGTAAAATCATGAAGTTTGATATGTCGCAAGCCAGGTTTGATACAGTTCTAACTCTGGCCATTACACTGGTAGGGTACTTCCTTCACGATTCCCGATAATGAATCCGGAACTACGAAAAATAACGTAATATCCGCTACTCTTCCAAAAACAAGGACAAATTTGTAATCGTATGGAAAAAGTTGCATCTAATTTGGTTAAGGGTACGCAGAGTTACAGATAAATTAAAAAGGAGTTTTTCAACATAAGAAGTGTCAGGCAATAGGGTAAAAAACTACATTTTACGGAAATGGCCATATCTCGGTTGTATTCACGATCTTTAACCTGTGACAGACTTGCTATGAATTCTTGTTTTTGAGAAAAATATAATATATCCGATTTTCAAGTAACATAAAAAATAACGAGCTGCAGAAAATTAGCACATTTGACATAACCTCAAATTATCCGTGCTATCTCCGGTGCCCGGAAGTCAAATTAAATTTCAGATTAAACATGCTCAAACTAGAATAAATTCTCCGTCGAACGCTTCTAGTTTCATCAAAATCAGTTAATTATTCACCGAACTGTATCACTTTGAATCTGGACAAAATTTTGCTAGTCTTCTCCTTTTTGATCATCCCCTGTACGAACTAGGGTTGGGGGATCTTTGATTGGTCATTGTGATGTTGATTTTTCATTATTATTTTTTTTGATGTTGATTGTTGATTTTTGATTTTTGAATCGATGAATCGTTATATTCGCGACATTCTTGCAGCACTTGCTGAATCGTGAAAATCTGGTTCGAAGGGACACCCATGAACTCCTGTGCAATTGCTGACAGGTGGCGCCATAAAATTTGGGAGAGCAACTTTTAGGCGGCGCTCAATTGCAGCAATCTAGCTTGTCGCCCTTTTTATAGATGGAACACATAGGTACTCGTCAAGGTACTGGCTACACCATTGTTTTTTATGCATTGACATTTAATTCATTAATCATTAAAATCAAAAAATTTACTTACACAATTTTATTGATTGGTTAAACCCCAGACAAACGATGAAGAAAATTTTACGTACCTGGAATAAATCGAAAGTAATGAGAAAATAAATTAATTTAAGTAAATTTATTTTTATTATGGGAGAGGTTTTCAATAAATTTTTAGACTAACATACGTTACATACGTATTACCTTTTTGTTTGTAACGTTTTATCGAAGCAGTGAAAAAATGTTTAAACTGATTTAACACGCAATTCTATCGTTAAAAAAAGCACACACTCACATTGTTAAAATGTTTTTTATATACCAGGGTATGCGTTGCAAGTATATTTTTATTTTATTGTTCATATATTGTTGTTCAATACTATGAATAATTGTCTTGCTATTATCCCATATTATAAGAATATTTTAAAACTATTAGATTTTCTTTTAATTTATTAAAAATACCACTGACATACAAACACTTGGTGCGCAAATAAGTTTTCAGTGTTTGTCAGTAGATGGCTCAAGCAGTATGAGCTGGTCAATTTTGACATATCCAAAACGTCATGAATCAAGGTCAGACATATGGTAAACAAACCGTTTTGATACATTAGTGATATTGTTTTTGCATTACATGTATTCTTCTGGTTATGTGAGAAGATTTGGTTTTGTACCAAACAATCCTCATATGCGGGAAGTGTTGATTTTCTTCTTCCATTCATTTTAATTTTTACACAACTAGAAGTATCTAATGCAAAGACAAAATAACTGATGTATTAAAATGGTTTGCTTACCATATGTCATAAAGCTTACAAATGAGATATTTATTATTGTCTTAACGTTTGAAAAGAATCGGTGAACAAAGTAATTTTCTATTTCTTTTTTACCGTGATGCAATTTGATATAGGACACCCTTTAAGCTCATACTGAAAATACCATTTGCGAACTTATTTTTTTGTACAATATGACATATTGTTTTTCAGCGTATAAACGTAGTTCAACTGAATATCCACAACGCTTTTTGTTTGCCTGCTAATAAGACTGAAATGAAACAAAAATATTATTTAGCAAAGATTAAACGCTTTACTTCAAGCAAACGTACAGTCTGCTCATGTTCCCACCTGAATTGTATTCCAGCAACGACACCTGCACAAGCTCCATTTAAGATGGAAATTCGGCATTCACCTTTCCCGTAACCGTCCAGCGGCAACATCGTAGCCAAGGAAAACATTATACTTGTGCAAGTCATAAATTGCTTTATTACAGGCAATATTCGGCCAAAGGTAATGAAGTCCTTTTTTCATGTTTCGTATAGGTCTCACAAACCGTAAGCGAGCGCTTCGGAAAGCATTCACCTTCCACAGTGACGTTCCTTTATTTCTGATTCGACTAAAACAGCAACATCAACGACCAACCGCTAACTGTCGAAGGAAACGAGAAAAATCAGTAATGGTGTAAGCAAAGCAAGGCAAGGACAAAAAAATAGGGCAGCCGAAATAACACAAACGATGATTTGGATGGCGTCGAAAGGAAGCACGTAACATAAATAACACGAATATTTGCGGGTGCCGTAACATTTGAGCTGTGACGGGACCAAAGAGCAGCCGAAAAAAAAAAGGATTTTGACGACCTACCAACGACAACTATGACGGTTACTTTTGGGTCAATCTCAGTGCAGATCGAAATTATTCAGGTGGTATGCAAGAAGAAAACGAAGAATTACGTTTATAATGATGCCATCCGAATACAATTACTTTCACTGAGGCCACAATCGATCCGAACATGGCAGCCTCGAGAAAAATGTGGGTGTGGAAATGTTTCAGCATTCAGTCGGGAGGAAATGTAGAGGGTGAATTTTCTCGCCTACAGTGCTGAACTTGACTTTGATGAATAACGTGGGTTTTAGATCCCTCCCAGCAAATGGCAGATGTAGGTCCAAAAGTCTGAGCAAAAAAAAACAAGAGAAGTGAACAAGCAGAAAAAAACTGGCTTGTCAGTTATGATCTAGACGAATTATTAATGGTGTCGGCTCAACTGCTTATGGCTGCTTAGCGTTATTTTGACGTTCTGCAGTTGGTTGTCGGGAAACGATCTAGAGGTTGAAGAAAAATCAACAAGCCCCGCAACCCAAACATCACTAACATTTGAATTACACGTAACATTAAATTTTGTTGCCATACAGTTTTCTTCGCTATTTTATGCAATTTTCCAACGGGTTGAATCCGCCTATCCATCACCAATCAGTTGCCGGGAAAGCTCAACTGCGGTGGGCAGGGCATGTCATAAGAATGTCGGACAATCGTCCTATTGAAATGATTCTCGATTATGAAGTGACGAAAACAAGACGAAGAGGCGCGCTACAAGTAAGGTGGATCGATCAAGTTGAAGGTGACCTGCGAGATTTTCACAGACAGCGAGTCGAGCAAAATGAGCCATGGACCAAATAAAATGAAGACAATTTCTAGACAAAGTAGTCATAAGATCAAAAGTTACATTTGTAAACAATGACTTCTAGCGTATTTTTCTGGGATCTGATTGTTCCCAAAAACAAAATGTCACCAGAAACAGATACAGGGAGGTATTACCTTCCCTTCGGTAGGGGATATAGATGTTAGCAACCTGGCATTTCCAGGAAATTTACGTTTTAAGTCATTGTTTACAATTGTTACTTTCGACCATATGACGATTTTGCTAAAATTCTGTGTACAACAGAGACCAACCCGGCCTCAGCCTGATTGATTGAGTAAAGCAACAACATACACTGAAATGAAGAAGGAGACGAACCTGAATATTTGGAAAGGGCTGATTCTGAATCCGTGGTTGGTCTCACTAGGCCACGCTGACTCGTGGGAACACATTTGATCAATGAGCATGAAGTTTTAGCTCTCGACAGCGCTTTAATTTTTATTTTGGGTTAGATCAATTATTCTCGCCCATACCAGCAGGAACACCATCAAGCATGAGTACGGTATAAAAGAGAAACAGCGATTGGCTGGTCATCACAAAGTTCATTTCGTGCATTTTACAAAAAGGCGTAATGATAGCATTTCACCAGATAAAAAGCATTATGAATGTTTCATACAATATACGAGACATTTATTCTATATACAAAATCCATGTTTACGAAACGCGTGAAAGCTATTTTACGAAAATAAATTTTCAGTGTTAAGACAAGACATACGTCTGCCTCATTATTACAAGTGTGACAGTACACAGCCGTTAAACGGACTATGTACGTGAACGACTCTGCCCGGCAATCCTCCTCTTTCTTCCAAGGACAGTTGCCAAGGTTAGTCGCACATTGGCGATCCTGCCAGTTTTATTTCCGCATAAATCGAATGGAACCTTCGATTCATACGCCTACAATTCTCTAAGTTTAATAAGACCTGCTGACTGCAAGCGGATTCCGACAACCGCATCCTTATCAAATTTCAAACAAGAACCGCCTATTTTGCTTAAATCGTTTCAAAACGACGCCATAGTAAAATTCCGAATGCTGGAAGATCTGCCTAAATCGTTTCAAAACGATTCGACAAAAGAAACGCAGCAACGTTTCGTAGCATACGCATTCACTATAGCATGAAGCACCGTATTGCAATATTGCCCAATAGATAGCCTGCCTTAAAAAAAACAAAAACTACACATTCTGACAATCAGAAAACAGCCAGATGCCAGCAATGTCAATTGTTAATTTTGCAACTGAAATTCAAATATGGCCGCGCTGCGCTACAATTTTATACATCGTTTACCCGCATAAAGGAAAAAACGCCTAAATATATATTTGTTTCTTCTCTTTCTCTCCTCATTTGCTGCCATCTAACGCATAGTTTAAATTCGCTGTAATTCGAGGTTCTAAAACAAAACTCCTAACAAGTTAGCAAAATGGAAAACAACGGCAAGTATGTTCGATCCAAGGAAGACCATGCATATTTTTTCGAAAAATCCGGAACGGGAGCAAGAACCAAACACTAACGACGGAGCCATGAGTCTCGAATACGGTAGTGGATAGGCTGAAAACTGCAGTGATGGAAACGCCCACAAAGAAAGCGAAGATGAAAACAGTGCCAGCGACCACGGAGGTTCAGACAGTACAGGAAGCCTTTACACATCCAGTGATGACGACGTATCTCGACCAACGACACAGGAAACTAGCGCGAGTGATAAAGCTAATCCCACCGAGCAGACGAGCCTCGAAAACGAAAACACCAGCACAAGCGATCGAATGAACCAGATCGAAAAGGTTCTCATGGACCTCACGAAGGCCGTTACTCTACTCCAGCCTAATATTACACAATCAGTAGGCTAAAGTGCTGATCAAAGTTGGAACTTTAGTCACGAACCCTCTAAAGCACAAAGTTCGTACACGACCGTTCGCCCGGAGCACATCAAGCCTTTTCCCAACGGTGTTCGCCCGAACAAAATGTGGGCCGAATGGTATGACTTCATCGAGAATTTCGAGGTTGCAGTATCCTTGCATAATGCAAATGACTCGATTTACAAGGTAAAACTGATGTACCTATCACTTGGACAAGAACTACAGACGATTGTCAAAGCCGCTGACCTACGACTCAGTCTAACTGACCCACACTGTTATACAGTCTCGTAGGGAACATTGAAAACCATTTGCGATCAATGACGGATAAGGCGGCCGAACATCAAGCATTCCTAAAAATGAAACAAGGAAGAGACGAATCAACCGTTGCATTCCACGCTCGGCTGATGAGAAATGTAAAGTTGTGTGGTTACAGCTCCAGTGACCAAAGCCGATTTGTGCGAGCCCAGTTGCTGGATGGACTTAAGAATAAGCAATTGAGCAACGATACCAACTTCATAGTACAGTCAAGCACGCGCGCAGAAGCATACGAGGCCAAAACTGATGAACAAACGGTTGATCCCAACATATTGCAGGTCGGTCAGGGTTACAGAACTGGGCGAAAAAGGATCAATACCCGCCAAGAGACCAGCTTTCCTCTTATCAAGAATCGGCGTAACGCATTTTACCACCTTCAGTTAAACGAAGAATCGCGCGATCTTACCACCTTCCTTGCAGAAAACGGAATGCACCGTTTTACACGGCTGATGTTCGGGGTCAATTGCGCCCCCGAAATATTCCATCGTGAGATGGTTCACTTACTTGCCGGCATAGATAATACGATAGTCTATATTGACGACATTCTTCTTTTCGCGGAAACATTGGACGAATTGCGACAGACCGTAAGCAAAGTCCTCCAAATATTGAAAGAAAATAACCGCACGCTTAACACGGCAAAGTGTGAGTACGACAAGAGCCACATCAAGTTTCTTGGCCATCAGTTGGACGGCGATGGCTTCCATGTTGATGAAGAAAAAATCAAAAGCGTGCGCAACTTCCGGGAGCCTACCACCATTTCCGAACAAAGAAGCTTCTTAGGCCTTGCTTCTTTCATCAGCTCATACGTGAGAAATTTTGCAGCCGTTTCACGTCCATTGTGGGATACTGTAACAAGTAAAACTTGGACCTGGGATACGAAACAAAAGGAGGCATTCGACCTTATCAAGCAGCGTATATTGCATTGTACGACCGCCCTGGGATTCTTCTCGGAAACGGATAATACTATCTTGTACACGGATGCCTCCCCTAGTGCATTAGGGGCCGTTCTAGTGCAAGAGAGCAAAACTCGTAATCCCAGAAGATATGCCCAAAATCAACGTGAGGCACTCGATGTGGGTTGGGGAGTTGAACACTTTTCCTATTTTCTCCTGGGCAGACACTTTACCCTGCGCACAGATGCTGAAGGAGTAGCGTTCATCCTTAATCGATCACGAGAGGAATCAAAACGTGCTTTAACTCGGGCAGATGGCGGGCGCTTCGATTGAGTCCCTATAGCTACGACGTGGAGTACGTTCGTGGACATAATAACATTGCCGACTCATCGTCTAGACTGTACGAAGGTGAAGACGAGTCCTTTGACGACGACGTCAGCCAATTGGAAATCGGAACGTTGGAAGCGAACTCAATTGAAATTCTTACTGAGATAGAAATTGCACTCGCCACAGCACAAGACGAATTGTTGCAGCGTATCATTGTGGCTTTAGAAACCAGAAATTGGAACAACGTAGACGCTAACTATATTAAAATACGAGATGACTTATCTGTCCGTGACGGAATAATCGTAAAACCCGGTGGTGCTGTTATACCATCGTCGTTGCAGGATAAAGCCTTGCGAATTGCACACGAAGGGCACCCGTCTGTAGCCAAAATGAAAAGCATCATCAGACAGCGAGTATGGTGGCCGGGATTATCATCTACAGTGCAAAAATGGGTGGAATCCTGTGAGACTTGCGCAACAATGGCAAGCCAGAAAGAACCACCCCTTTGCAACGAGTTTTTGTACCGAAGGTTGTCTGGGAGGTCATCGCAATCGACTTTAACGGTCCTTACGTTTTGCTCGGAGGGATCTCTATCCTCGTACTACCGATCAAGATTTCTTTTTGCGAAACCCGTGAAGTCAACAAGCTTCGACTGCACTAAGAAAGTGCTTGACGTAATCTTTGAAAAAGAAGGATACCCGAAGAGCATAAAGTCGGACAACGGGCCTCCATTTAACGGACCGGAATATAGGGAATACTGCACACAACGGGGAATCACAGCAGTTTTGCTCTACGCCACTCTTCCCCCAACAACACGGAATGGTGGAAGGCAGTATGAAAACTATAAATAAGGCGATGTCCGCTGCAATTTCTAACACAACTAATTACATTATTGAACTACGTGAGGCAGTGAATGCCCACAACGCAGCAGCTCACAGCATTACACAGCTCCCTCCTGAAGAAATCATGTTGGGGAGAAAAATCAGACGTGGACTACCTTTAGTTAAACACGAGATATCGCTTATCGACAATGCACTCTTGGACAAAGAGATGGTCCATGATTTTGGGTGTGCAGAATTTTTTGTCACCTCTCGGCTTCCATCTGAAATAACTTTTGACTCACTGCACGAAACACCGTAAAATTTATGCCACAGCAAGTGGCCAAGTGGGGTAAACAAACAAAACGCTGTAAATTAATTCTTGCAGCGGTGACTTTCCGTGCCGCAGCAGGACAATAAGTGAATCTGGATTCAAACTGGACAGAACTTTACATAAAACTCGATTATAAAACTCTACCGGCACCACCAATGATGATTCCAGTTCCATCAAGCGACACGTACGGACGTGTTTTTCGCTCTCTCGGATCAAAGTTTTTTCCTCGTTTTCCCACCTCGTTCGTTTTCTTGCGATTGCGCGTCCGGTTCGTGACATTTCGCCAGCTCTTGCCAGCTTGTTAGCGTTGGCAAGCCAAAGACAAGCATTGCAAGAGTGTGCAACATTTTCCACTCGACCTATTGCCGCGGAAATGGGTCGTAAAAGTCAACACGTGGTGACAACCACGCCGGCGGCATCAGCTCCCGCAAGCACATCGAGCTGCAGCAAGCGGCAACGGCATGAAGACGCCGATTCATCGGATCCCAACGCCCGATTACTAGCGAGCAATCGGTTTGCTGCGCTCCCGGTACAGGAGGTACCGAAGAAAGTGAAAATCCCACCCCTTTTCACCACTTCCAAAAACATTGCTGCACTCAAAACTGAGCTAGCAGCAATTAAACTTACTCCGCTATTTAAGCTGTGCAGTACGGGCACAAAGATAATGTGCTCGACTGAAGCTGAGTACCGTGCTGCTGGCGCACATCTGATCGCCAAGCAACATGAGTTTTATACGCATGACGTTCCCGGAAACAAGCCGATGAAGGGGATTTTTCGTGGCCTCCCAGAGTACACGCCGGAATACATTTTTGCCGAGCTGCAGGCGGTGTCATTGAAACCTCTGAAGGTGTTCGCAGTCAGGCGCCAAAAACAAGAAAACCATCGGAACCAACTTTATCTGGTCCACTTGGAGAAGGGTTCCATCACGATGGAGGAACTCAAGAAAATATGGGCCATCTCCAAGATCATCTTCGAGTGGGACCGTTACCGCCCAAATCAGCATGACGTGACACAGTGCGGTAAATGTCTGGCGTTTGGTCATGGGACCCCAAACTGCCACATGAAGCTCCAGTGTGGAAAGTGTGCTGGAGCGCACACCACCATGGATTGTGCCCCGATGGACGAGGGTGCCTCATCAAAGGGCGCCAACTGTGGCGCTTACCATGAAGGCAGCAACCGAGCCTGTCCTAAACGAGCGGAGTATTTGGCCATCCGCAAGCAGGCGTCCACCAAGTCTCGGCCTGGTCAACGCCGCGCGCCACCTCGAATGGACGAGGAGAACTTCCCGGCGCTTCGATACCAAGTGCCGAATCTACCACCAGTTCCATTGAACCATCACCATTCAAACCGCCCGTCAGCATCCGTTCAGCAACGATTCGCGGCTGCCGTCGCCGCCCCCATGCCGGCTCCTCCTCCAGGCTGGGGCAATTCGAGTTGTAGTACCTCCACACAACCACCGGCCGATGGACAGCTCTACGACTCGGAGCAAATGGTCGAGTTCGTCCAAGCGCTCTATCGCCAACTACGTTCCTGCTGCTCGAAGGAAGAACAGCTCAAAGCCACCACATCCGTGACGATGAAGTTCCTGTGCAAACATGGACCGTAAACGCGCCATCAGCATCCTCAACTGGAATGCTTGTTCCATCCGGAACAAAACTGTTGAGCTCGGTGACTTCCTAGACAGGAAGGCCATCGACATCGCCATCGTCACCGAGACACATCTCAAACCAGAACTCAACATTTTCATCCCTGGATATCGGATTGAGCGACTTGATCGTAGCGGCTCTAGTGGAGGAGAAGTTGCGATCGCCTTGCGCTACAACATCAACTATCTTCTACTTCCGAGCTTTCAGCTGCAGTCCATCGAAGCCATCGGAATCGAGGTCGAATCTGCCGTCGGCCCTACCATCATCATCGCGGCTTATTGTTCCAAGCAAGCCTAGTTAGCGTTAAGTACCACTAATGGAACAACAACGGCCCTACGAAACGACATACGTAAGCTAACTCGGAGGCAGGGGCAGTTCATCATCGCCGGCGACATGAATGCGAAACACGAAACCTGGGGGAACACCCGGCGTAATCGGAACGGAATTATTCTACAGAAAGACCTGGAAGAGGGCCATTACACCGTCCTGGGCCCGGATACTCCCACCAGGTTGAGCAGATCCGGGATCCATTCGACAATCGACATCTTTCTCACCAACATGGGGAACAACATCGCCCAGCCGATCGCACACCAGGAGCTCAGCTCGGACCACTATCCGGTGGTGGCCGAAGTTGGCTCCTTGGTCAACCGGCATCGTATCACCAGACGGAACTACCATCGCGCCAGTTGGGAGAGGTTCCGACAACACGTTGACGACAACATCGATTTCGATATGCACCTTGAGTCGGTTGATGACATCGAACGGCAGCTGCAGAGCATCGAGCAAGCGATCTCCCAGGCCCGGGAGCAACCTGTCCCAGTGATTGATCAGGTGAGCAACTCTGTACCCATTGATAGACCCACTAAAGAACTTATTCAATTGCGCAACGCTACCCGGAGGCAATACCAACGAACTGGTCTGCCTACCTTAAAAAGTCATTGCAATCGGATGACCAAAATTATTTAGGCCAGAATTATGGACCTCAGAAAGAACAATTTTTCCGACAAGATCCGCTCTCTCCCAGATTGTGCAAAGCCGTTCTGGAAGTTGACAAAAAAATTAAAAACAAAGCCAAGGCCCATTCCACAGTTGATCCCACTAGACAGCAATGGTTCTAAGGATCGCTTGATAACTCCTGCAGAGAAGGCTGCTGAGATAAGTCAACACTTCGTCAGCTCTCACAAGCTCGGACAAAACATCGTCAGTCCACACGAAGCTGCCGTTAGCGCGCTTATCACTAACATCCATATAAGCCCCAACGACTTCACAGAGGAGTTGGAAATCTCAGCTGACGAATTGTTGACCTATATCAAAGGCTCAAAGAACATGAAGGCCCCAGGTTTCAATAAAATCATGAATATGGAGCTCAAGCAATTGAGCCCCCAGTTCAACGCTCATCTGACGTTGATTCTTAACCAATGTCTGCGACTTAGCTACTTCCCCTCGCGTTGGAAGTCAGCTAATGTCATACCCATCCAGAAACCTGGGAAGGATCCTTCATGTTCTTAGAGCTATAGGCCCATCAGCCTTCTCTCAGGATTATCCAAGCTGTTTGAAAAAGCGATCCATCGTCGGCTTCTTTCATTTGCCGACGAGCTGAACATCTTGCTCGACGAACAATTTGGCTTCCGACGTGGTTGGTCGACAATTCACCAACTTAATCGAGTCAGTAACATCCTCAGACAGAAAAAGTCTGTTTCGAAATCATCTGCCATGGCACTTCTCGACATCGAGAAGACTTTGATAACGTGTGGCACGATGGCTTGGTGTACACGCTTAATCGCTACAATCTTCCCATCTTCCTGGTGAAGATAATTAAAAATTATTTATCGGACAGAACAACTGCAAGGTGCAGTTTGTGGTGCACAAGAGATCTCCGCCGGTGTTCCGCAGGGAAGTATACTAGGTCCACTTCTGTTCAACCTATTCACCTCGGACATACCCATGCTTCCTGAAAATGGATCTCTGTCGTTGTTCGCCGATGATACCGCAGTCGTCCACAATGGTAGGGTAATAAGAGCGCTCACAGCGAAACTGCAGCGAAGCCAGAATGTTCTGTACGAATACTTCACCGAATAGAAGATCTGTATCAATGCAGTGAAGACCCAGGTTATCCTTTTCCCACACTCAAATTCTCCCAGACTTGTTCTGCCTGAGGATTGTAAAATAAGCCTAAACAACACAACCGTGGAATGGGCCAAATCAGCTGTCTATCTTGGCGTTACCAAAGACAGCAAGCTTATCTTCAGGGAGCAGGTTGACAAAACTGTCACAAAGTGTAACGTTCTGTTAAAGCTACTGTACCCTTTGATCAACAGAAGGTCTACATTATCCCTGAAAAACAAGCTTGCTGTCTATAAGCAAATCATACTTCCAGTCATCGAGTACGGCATGCCAATTTGGGATTGCGATAAAACACATCACCTGAAACTCCAGCGTGTCCAAAATAAGTTCCTCAGGATAATCCTGAGCTCCCCTCCGAGAACAAGAACATCAGAGGTCCACCGTCTGGCCGAGATAAAAATGCTCGACGATCGTTTTAGTGAGTCTATCAATCGGTACAGGGCACGCTGCCTGACATCGGATCACCAGATCATCCGGAATCTAGTTCGCCACCCCTAGAATTTTCAAATTGTAGTTTTAGTTGTAGATTTGGTAGGTTATCAAATTTTGATACTTACAATGCCCCAAGGGCTGAACTGAACTAATTAATTAAAACACAAAACACTCCTAATACATAAAACACATAAAACGTTAAACAAAGCCCATTGGGCTAAAATTCTTAAAATTGTAAAGTAGTACGTAAAACAAAGAATTGAAATAAAAAACGAATTAAGTAAGTCTACCAGCACCACAGTTTTATACCTCGCCGAAGGAAAAACATGTTCCTTGATCAGTAAAAGCAATTTAGACCGAAAAATTCAGCAGGCAAGTGATGGTGTGGCAGGCCAATGAAGGAAACACTGGCCAAAAGTGGTAAAAATAGTAGGAAAATCACTTTGCAGGAGCTTATAAGTAGTGTTAAGGAAAAAGTTAAAAAAAATCGCTTACCCTGCGAAAAATAATAACAAATTAAAATGAGGAAGGTAAAAAAACATTGTTATTCAATATGTTTGAGAATAAACTATTCAAAAATCATTGTATGGTTTTTTTTTGAGAACGAAAGTGTATTTATATTTTTCGGAACAGTCTATAGTTGCATTAGTAAGCATCTCCATTCCTTCCATTAGCTTGCCTTATGTACTTTAACATAAATGGTTCTTTCACCCTATTGAACAGTTTTTACGATTACATTATCAAAATTCATGGTAATTCATAGAAAGTTACACAAACACGTATATCTGTGTCTCAAAGTAAGCATGTTCTGAAACGAATTCTTCCCTCTCACATGTACCTGTCAATTCGGTCCCTACTGTAATTTGCGTCATTCCGTGACATCTCTTTGGCAAACGCCATCGAACAACATCACGGATTTCCCTCGAAGTACTTGAGACGAGATGCCCTAGATTGCAACCTGAAATAACATGCAGATCGCATAAATTCCGCCCAATATTTATGAACCTGCATAATGGATTGATTACAAGAAACCGCTTTGCCTCGACACTGGCGTCCCATGCATAGGAGATATTTCCCGGAAGATCCACTCGATTATATCAAAGCGGAGCGTGTGTGTTCATGGCCAAGCACGGTATCAAAGTGATAGCATCGTCGTTAATCTAGCCAGCTCTTGGCCACGTGTGTCACACGACTGCCACAGAGACGAAGGATTGACCACCATCAGTCAGTCTGTTTCGCCAGGGAGCCCACGGTAGTGAATGACGGGATGATTGCCAGCTAACTGAATCGCAGGGGCCATTTTACAGAAGAAGGCGCCAAACCCATTTGCTCATTATATCCGGAACAATAGCTCTCACCGTACGGGACCACCGAGATGCAGTCTCTAATCTGTACCGGGAGGGTCAAACACAACGTTGCAGCCATGATCACCACTGGGAGAAAATACAGAGTGGAAACTTATCCACCAGCAACTTGAAGGCACTTGCGGAAAATTTAAAACGAAATTCGATATTGAATTTGGGAACGATCGACGCATTTCCTTCCGTGTATTTCGTAGAAACGCGCGAGTATGTAAATTGCTTGCAATCCCGGGTTTTAATCTGCGGTTTGCGAAGCAATCGAACTTCCCAACCGGGCCAATACAGCCCTTCCCTGAGGTTGTCTCCCGTCCCGTAGGTCGGCCTATGCACACAAACGCATACGACCAGTGGAAATAACAATAACAACAATATCAACTGGCGTGGAGTGCGGGCCACGACATGAACTAGTGCATCCAGGATGATGTGTAGACCAAGTTTCAATTACTGAGCTGGGATTAGCCATAAGATTGCTTTCGGGATGATACGTGTATGATGGGGTGATGGGGGCGGGGCGAGGAGACACGGCGCGGAAGACGAATGGACGAGAATGGGGTTTACATTTGCATAGATTGCATTTTGCGACAATAAGTCGTTTAAGGGGCACGCTGCAGATGGCTGATCCGGCTGTGATTGGACTTGCGGTGTATGATGTAGAACGAGCTGTAAATGGTTAATGCTGGACTGGACGAGCTTTGTTCCCCGACTGGGTCATCTCGTTGGCAGTGAAGTCCTGTGGTTCGAATTCAATTCGTCAAGTCCACCGCTTTTGGGCTGGCATGAGCATCTGTTCGGTGGAATGTTATTTGAAATTGACGGTCTGCTGGATGGTTGGCTGCCAAGCAACGGTGAGTGTTTTTTTCTATGGTGGAAATATTTTGCGACAAATGAATATGAAACTGGAGGATTTAGAATAAGCCAACCAAACTCTGTGGATTGAATATACTTTTACTTTGGCATCAAAAGAAATCGAATAGCTCAATCTATGTGATGAAATGTTTGCATGTGCAATGTGTATAGATGTACTACCTTTTCTGTGAACTGATTCAAAAAAAAATTAACGATTGTGATCAGTTTATCATGGCTAAATCAAAGAAACTAACGGGCGATACGGTCAAAATTTGGTCAATATCAACTTGACGTATTTCTTTCAATTTTGCATTTAAAAAACCTGAACACCCCTCATTTTGAAGGTGTGTGTGTAGAATGTTGCTCCTATTTTGATTTTGGAATTCACTCTTCAGTTGTCAAAATGCCGTCCAAGCAAGAAGAGCAGCGTATCAAAATTTTGATCGCGCATCGCGAAAATCCGAGCTACTCGCACGCAAAGTTGGCAAAATCGCTAAAAGTTGCCAAATCAACCGTTACAAATGTAATTAAAGTGTTTGGGGAACGTTTGTCGACAGCCAGGAAGTCTGGATCGGGGGAAATCGAAAACCGGAAGCCGCTGAGACGACAAAGAGAGTTGCCGGTAGTTTCAAGCAAAACCCTAACCTATCTCTCCGAGATGCCGCAAATAAACTGGGTGTATCGTCTACAACCGTGCATCGAGCCAAAAAACGAGCCGGACTATCGACTTACAAGAAGGTAGTGACTCCAAATCGCGATGATAAACAAAATACGACGGCCAAAGCAGCGATCCCGGAGGCTGTACTCGACGATGCTGACGAAGTTTGACTGCGTGGTAATGGACGACGAAACCTACGTCAAAGCCGACTACAAGCAGCTTCCGGGACAGGAGTTTTATACGGCAAAAGGAAGGAAAGGTAGCAGATATTTTCAAGCACACGAAACTGTCAAAGTTCGCAAAGAAATATCAGGTTTGGCAAGCCATCTGTACCTGTGGCTTGAAAAGCAGCATTTTCATTGCTTCCAGGACTGTCAACCAAGAAATTTACGTGAAAGAGTGTTTGAATAAACGTCTGCTGCCTTTCCTGAAGAAACACGGTTGTTCCGTACTGTTTTGGCCGGATTTGGCATCTTGCCATTACGGTAAAAAGGCCATGGAGTGGTACGCCGCCAACAACGTGCAGGTGGTTCCCAAGGACAAGAACTCTCCCAACACGCCAGAGCTGCGCCCAATTGAGAAATACTGGGCTATTGTCAAGCGGAACCTAAAGAAGACCAAAAAAAACTGCTAAGGACGAGCAGCAGTTCAAGGCAAACTGGCTTTCTGCGGCGAAGAAGGTGGACAAGGTGGCTGTACAAAATCTGATGGCAGGGGTCAAGCGTAAGGCCCGGCAATTCGGATTTGGAAACGGAAGCCTAACTGAATATTTTTCCTGAATTTTATACTAATTGAACTTGAAAAAGAAATTTAATTTGATTTTTTAAATAAACGATTTCACCGATTTACACGCGTTTTCCCTTGACCAAATTTTGACCGTATCACCCTTTAAGATTGATTTTTTTCTCTAAACTTGTGTAAAGATAACAAAATTCGGAATAAACGTATTGTAAGCCTATATACATCAATGACAAAGCTAGATTAAGATGCATCTATCATGGATGGTTTGGTAGTAGATTGTAATAAAGGGTGTTTCGATCAAAATTTGGTCGACTGAAACTTGACGCATTTCCTTTCATCGTGCATAGACAAACTTTGCAAACCCCTCATTTTGAAGATGTGTGCGTGTAGCATCATGCCTCTATTTTGATTTTGAGATAAGAACTTCAGCTATCAAACTGTCGTCGAAGAAAGAGAAGCAACGCATCAAAGTTTTACACGTGCATGGCGAAAATCCAAACTACTCTCACGCCAAGTTGACGAAATTGTTGAATGTGGCTAAATCATCTGTGACCAACGTATTAAAAGTGTTCGATGAACGTTTGTCAACAGCCAGGAAAGCTGGATCGGGGGAAAGTCGAAAGTCGGAGGCCACAGCGACGAAAAAAAGAATTGTCCGCTGTTTCGAGCGGAACCCCAACCTTTCCGTCGGAGATGTCACAAAAAAGCTAGGAGTGGTTCCACCTTAGGCAACTTTTTACACGACGATGCTGACGAAGTTTGATTGCGTGGTTCAAGACGATGAAACTTGCGTCAAGTATATTTTCAAGCACATTAAACTGTCAAAGTTTGCAAAGAAATATCTGGTGTGGCAGGTCATCTGTACCTGTGGCTTGAAGAACAACGTTTACATTGCGACCGGAACCGTCAACCAGGAAATTTATCTGAGCGAGTGCCTACAAAAACGTCCACTGCCTTTCCGAAAGCGACACAATTGTTCCGTTCTATTTTGGCCGGATTTGGTATCTCGGCTTCTCGTACAAGTGGTGCTCAAGGACAAAAACCCTCCCAACTCGTCAGTGCTCCACCCAATCGAACAATATTGGGCCATCGTCAAGCGGAACCTTAAGAAGACTCTAAGAGCTGTTGTGAGCGAGAAACAGTTTAAGACGCTTCAGTTCATCATTGTATCATCTTATACAATTAGCTACCATATCAGCATAGTGGAAATCAGGACATTCATTGAATTCATACCAAAATTTTGAAGGAATACATTTTTACCAGTTTTTTTTGTTTCAACCAGAAATGTATGTTAATATTGCCAAAAAACTAAATGTCAGGAGGTTTTAAGGAATGGATTTAAATTTCGGAGTTAATTTAATTGTTTACAACATTAAAAGCCAATTATTTGATATATGATGATCGCCAATCATTCCTTTGAATATAACCAACACCTAGTTGGAAATAATTAATTTTGCAGAATCTCATTAGACTTTACCTTCTTACATATTTTTGATCATCGTATGATATATAAAACGTCTTACACATAAATGAAAATAAGCACACAGCAGGCGAAGGCCACCATCAGCTGGCGCTTGTTGACAAACGGAAGAAGCAAAAAAAAAAATCCGCACCGGATGCTAAGAGCGAAAATGACGGATTGCGTTGCCGGGACATAGGTTGCATGCTCGTAGGTAGGGGAGAACAGTACAAAACGCACTGGTGAGGTAGAATGACCCACTCAATAAATATGCTGAAATCTTTAAAGCTATAGCTTCAATGGAATGAAACTGTATCAATTCTTAAATAAAACAGCATAGCTGATAATTTTGTAGTACAACAACCCAAGTAGCACCGAAAACATAAATATTCAGGTTTTATTTTTCATGTTTCATGCTTTAGATCTATAACAGTGTGATCTGACTAGTTTTTTCATGAAGGTGTTCGTTTGATGCAATTTGAATCTAGATTCATTTACACTTTTGATTGTTATTTTTTGTATTCTCCCCAGCGCGGAAGTAACAATCTTTGATGAAGTTTTCAGAAGCAGATAATTTCTCATCTCCATGCGAAGCGCTAGGAGCGGACAGTAATTTTATTGCTAGAACGCACAGACATGAAGAGAAAGTGTATTGATAGTTCCGTATAGGGCAACGGCAGGCTTTGAAATTGAAAGATACAAGATTGAAAACGAGCGGAGGGCATTTGAACGGTAGTATCCGATCAGGCACATAACCCTTTGTCATACTACCCTACGCAGGATAGGCAAGGGGGAAATCCTTTGACTGGACAAAAGGTTATGCAACCGATCGGCTCTTATACTACCTATTGCTTGTTTCTAGTTCTAGCGATTTGTCCGTCTCCCAATACTGCCTAACACGGGTGAGAAATTATCTCTCGCTGTTGGGTTTAGTGTAGGAATTAGGCGGTGCATGCCAAAAATAAACCTAACAGCGGGAGATAATCAAATTTTATCAGCGTTGCTTCGAAAACAAAAGTGTCGAAAAGTTCGGGTGTACGGCAAACGAAAATACAAGCATCTTTATTTAGTCGTGTGAGTGCGAATAATTGTCTACTGTTGTTATGCATGTTCGTATCGTATGAGAACGAACCACGCTAGCTGTGCTTCATTCTGATACTGGGTCGAAGTTTGGTTTTATTGAAAATACTATTGTGTTCATTTTTGGTGGCGTTGAATTTGGATTTGATTGATCAAGGTAGGCTTACAAAAAGAAGTGATGTTAATACTTTGAACGATAATATCTACTGTCTGGCCCACAGACCATTAACGATAAGTATTTCATTCGAAAGGTAGAACATCAAATCTGAATCCAAGTTGCTAACTTAATTCATTACATTTGTTTAAACTTATTAAAAAGTACTTAGAAGAGTACTTAATATTCTCATATCTTATTTTAAAGATGGATCGAGACCAAATGGTTCAGACGCTGTTCGATGCATTTTTTTCGTGCATAACCGCTTAGTCAGGAGGAGGCCTGGAGGGAGCCTGCGCGAAGGATTTTATTTTTTCGTTTATAAGAATGTTGAAAAGAGTGACGAAAGTAGCGTAATTGTTTAGGACAGGTTAATTTAATTGATAAATCAAAACAGGTCAAATATTAAGGTCCATTATGCACCTCAGTGAGTTGAGATTCCTTAAGAGAATCTAGTGGGGTGAATATATACCTCGTATTATTCCGTATGAATCAAATGGAGAATGGACTCTTACGAGGTTACTGTAGTCATCCGAGGGGGAGAATAGTCCTTAATCAATATAGAGTCAAGTTTCAACTAAAAATCTTGAAACTTCAAAGAACAACATTGAGTCAATGAACATTTAAAGTAGGGTAGGAATCGGCTTAAGCACCCTAAGACCCTATTCCAAGCACGGGGTAAACGTTATCTGTTTCGTCCAGGGCTTGACCAGGCCCTACGTTGTGATTTTATACTTAGTTGAGAAACGACGATAACGAACGAAAGAAAACCAGACTGCTTTGTCGATGATAATTTATTGCCACCGAGAGGCAGCGTGCCAGCTCGGTGGGTACAACACTAAAACACCACTAGAACACCACTAAACTAAAGACATTGATGTGTCGCTTTTATAGGTGACACGAAGTACGGATAATAGTGCCGTGCGCACCGCATCGCTACAATGGTGCATAGATACGGCGCGCCGACAGTGTTGTTCCAATAATAGCATCAGGCCATCGTTGCATGCTAGCCGCTCCCAATGGGTGGAAACAATACACGCTCCCGGGGGGACGCGTGTTTGTTTCTACTCAACAACAGCAAGCACGTCGTGTGCCGTTTGGGATCGAACATATGGTCCTTCGAACCGGATCCAATCGTGAAATGAGAAGATTGACCAACAAGAGATTTTTGTAGTCCACAGGTTGAAATGATCTCCGTCTAACAGCCCGTTCAAAGCCCTCCACAAGCTTACCCCAGATCGCGCTGCATTGACTCCTTAGCCGTGAAGAGGTAGATCGAAAAGCGTTTGCACCTGACGCTTCTTGAACCGCTTGTTGTTGCTGTACCGCGAGACAAGCATATCCCAAGCTACTTGGTAGTTGGTTCCAGTGGATTTGCAGTATTGGATATATTAGGCCTTTTGGTTCACCTTGAAGACAAACCCCTTCAAGTAATGAAATTTTTTCAACCTCCGGCAGATCTGTTCGGAAAGTGGATAAGCTGAAGTGAACAGATCGCGAAAGCTCAAACCACTCATTTATGTCTCCGTTAAAACGATTGCAACTCGTATCTGCGGTAAGCGGGCGTGATCAAGGCGGTTGGACAGCTTGCTGAATCTTGTAGCTCGGAAATGATTGCTCTTGACTTGCAGTCACCCGTAGCCCTCATGACTTATCCAAGTGAGGAAAAGATTTCATTTTGTAAAAACGACTGCTGAAATCCTTTCTCTCCTTATCGAGAGGGTACGTCTCTTCACGGTAGCTGGCGTTTCCTCGATTTTCTCCCTCAATTCATCGAGTCTCTCCAAACGAATGGACATATCCGACGCGACAGCATCTGCTGGCGGTACGTCATCAACGAACCCCAAATATCGTTGAATGAACTTTGATACTCCCTCAGTTTCGTGGGATTAACGTCTTCAGGGCCACCGCCCTTCTCTGCGATGACGATGAGGCAGGCGGCTGGTGTTTTAGAGGTACACAAAGAAAGCGCTATGTAGTATGCAGAGATTGATCCTAGCTTCGGTATGGCATATACCGTCCAGTGCAAATTACCTGGCAGAACAAAATTGCAGTACGATACCCGTTAGTGGTGACCAATGCTACCGTATCGTTCCAAAATCTAATCGTCAATGATCTCAATTGGTAGCTCGAAGTTCGTGTAGGTTGCGTCAGGAAGAGGATAACATGTATGTAATATCAAGAAAGTCGGGAAGGAAATCGGTTCCTCTCCAACGGCTCTAAGCAGATGATGCTTGGCAGATTTCACGGCCGCCTCCCATAGCCCACCAAAGTGAGGAGCATTCGGTGGGTTGAAGTGCCATTGGATGCCTTCGGTTGTGCAGCATTTAGCTACTGCTTCCTGGTGCTTTTCGTCGTGCAACATCGCGAACAGTTCCTGTAGCCTATTTCGTGCTCCAACAAAATTGGTCCGTTGTCGCTGAAGATGTCTGAGCATTTGCCTCTCCGCCCTATGAAGCGACGAAGTGCTTGTAAAAGCGATCAGTGGATAAATCCGAGACAAGCTCTAGATGAACCGCTTTCGTTGCCATGCAAATAAATACAGCTACGTAGGCCTTAACGGCGACACGCCGTGGACCGGTGCGGACAAATACAGGTCCGAAGAAGTCTACACCAGTTTTAGCGAACGGACGAGATACGGTGACTCTGGACGCCGGGAGCTCACCCATGAATTGCTGTATTGACGGTGGTTTTGCTCTGAAGCATTTCAAGCAACGGTGGACAACTTGACGAGCTAGAGTTCTTCCTCCTAATGGCCAAAATTTTAGCCTGATGGTGCTTAGTAGAAGCTGCGGTCCTGCATGTAGCAAGATGTGGTGGTAATGCTCCATTATCATCCTGGTTATCCGATGGTAAGCCGGTAAGACTAGCGGGTGTTTGGTACCTTCAGGCTCAGCAGAATAACGCAACCTTCCTCCTACGCGTAGAAGATGATCCTCTGGTAGATATGGATTAAACCACCTGAGCGGTGATTTTCTGGAGACCAGATTTCCTTGCGACAGCGCATTTCGCTCTTCGGAAAACGTTTCCCGTTGAATCAAACGCACTATAGTGTATTCCGCTTGTCGCAATTCCGAAATGGTGAGAAATTCCGTTGGATGAACTTTCGATCGCGTTTGCAAGCATTTTATCAGCCGTTGCCATACAGCAGTGCATCTTATGAGTCTTGTGTAGTTTGGGAACTTGTTGAGATACCAATCATTGAAATCTGCTAACGTGGATGATGTGCCAGCTACAGCAGTACGTCGTGCCTCGATCTGATGATCGTCTTCTGTTGATAACTCTACCGTAACCGGCCAACCACTTTCGTCGTCTACCAACCAGCTTGGACCGTGCCACCAGGAATTATTCTGGAATAGATCTTCCGGTGAAAGTCCCCTTGATATCATGTCAGCAGGGTTGTCAACGCCTGGTACATGTCGCCACTGAAATCCTTCGGTAAGGGTTTGTACCTTTGCTACCCTGTTGCCTACGAAGGTGTTCCAATTGGATGGAATTACGCAGGTTGAATCCGTCCAAAAATAGGCAGTAGCATCGATTTTTATCGATTTTTGCACTTTCTCGAATAACTGCGCTAACAGCAATGCTCCGCAGAGCTCTAATCGTGGAATCGTTTGACATTTTAGTGGTGCCACTTTGGATTTCGAGGTTAATAGCTGAACGACGACACTTCCTTCCGCATCTTGACTCCGCAGGTAGATGCAACCGCCATATGCTCGCTCGGAAGCATCCGAAAAACAATGTATCTGTACATTGACTGGTCTGGGGATGACTACGCAACGGCTGATACAGATTTGGTTCAATAGCGGAAGTTGTTCGTGGAATTTCTGCCAACGCTCACCCACCGTTGGTGGTACGGGCTGATCCCAATCCAGGCCAATACCATCTTCGTTTCGCCATGTCCACAATCGTTGAAGAAAGATCTTGGCAGTGAGGATTGTGGGTCCCAAGAAACTAGTGGGTCGAATAGACCAGCTATCGTTGACAGAATCTTGCGTTTGGTGAGTGGTTTACTGGTATCGAGCGGAGAAATGTTGAATTGGTATCTGAACTTGTCTGTACAGGGTACCCAAGTAAGTCCTAGCGTTTTGACTGAGGAATCTGGATCCATGTTGATCCATTCTGCAGTTCGAATCGCAAGTTCTTCCTCCGGAAGTCCTTGCAATGTCGCTGCTTGATTGGAGGTCCACTTCCGAAGCCGAAATCCTCCGCCCTTCAACATTTCTACGAGTTGTTGTCGTAGATCAGTTGCTTCTTCGATGGTATCAGCACCTGTGATCACGTAATCCATATACGTGTCTTCACGAATTGCCTTCGCTGCAAGCGGGAATCGATCTTCTTCCTCCATCGCAAGCTGATGCAGCGTCCTCGTTGCCAGAAACGGTGCTGATTTTGTCCCGTACGTAACTGTGCCAAGCTCGTACATTGTGACCTCTTCGGAAGGATGAGGTCGCCAGAGAATACATGTTAGTGGTCTGTCTTCCTTTCGCATGTTTATTTGACGGAACATTTTCTCGATATCAGACACCAGCATGATTTGCCTTATGCGACAGCGTAATATTATGGACCGCAGATCTTCCTGAATAACAGGTCCAACATGTAGCGTATCGTTGAGTGAGATACCCGTAGATGTCGTGCAGGACGCGTCGAAGACAACGCGAACCTTGGTGGTGGTGCTTGCCTCCTTGACCACCGGGTGATGCGGTAAATAGCAGCGCCTTACCGTCTCTTGAGATTCGTCTATTTTCCGCATATGCCCTAATGCGAGATATTCGTCCATGAATGCTGTATACTGTTGCCGTAGACTAACATCCATTGCTAGTCTTCGCTCCGTGCCTTGGAGACGTCGAAAGGCGATGTCCCTTGATTCGCCCAGCCGTTGAGTTACATCCTCATCCCTTAATATTGGAACAGTATATCTTCCGTCTGCGTCGCGTCATACTCCTTGAGTGAACAGTGCTTCGCAGCGGGCTTGTTTTGGTGAATAGGCCCGTGGTGACTTGTTTTGGTCACAGGACCAAAATCGTGCCACCATATCTTCCAATTCGCTTGAAGCCGAAACGTTACAAATGATCGGCTGTCGACCCGATAATGGAGTTCCTCCGCAAACTACCCATCCGAATACCGATTCGGTTAGCATTGGTAACTGTTTTCCAAGTGATAACTGACGACCCGTTTCGAAAAATTCGAAGAATGCCTCAATGCCAAACACTAAGTCCACATTCCTCGATACAAAGAATGTTGGATCAGCCAAATCAATGCCGTTTGGAATTTTCCATCCTGTAGTGTTGATGGAAATCGTAGGTAAGTTTGCGGTCACTTTTCGTAATACTAGAAAATTAAGTTCTCGAAAAAAGCTCGAAACCCTCGATCGCACCATTGCTCGGATTCGCTGCTTCACCTTGGTTGCGGATTGAGCAATTCCTACGACGGACACGTTAACAGTTTCCCTGGATACCTTCAACCGCTGACTTAATTGCTCTGTGACAAAGTTGCTTTCCGATCCTGAATCCAAAAGAGCTCGCGCTGGATAATGGTTGCCATAATCATCTTCGATAATAACAACCGCTGTTGCTAACAGAGCTTGCGACGAGTAACTACTGCACGATGTAGAAGCCGTGAAATTTGTGGCTGCCATGTTTGCCACCTGGGAGGATAAACCATCCATATCTGGCTGGCGGCGGTTGCTTGGACGACTATAGTAGTGGATGGCTGCTGACCAGGGTTGTAGTCGCGTGGGGTCCCGCTTCCGAACGCTCATTTTATGCAGTATGCTGCTTCACTACTTGGAGCACCATACTGTAAAAAATGAGCGTTGTAGGTTAACGTTAGCCCCGTGCTTGGAATAGGGTCTCGGGGTGCTTAAGTCGTTTCCTACCCTATATATCAAATTTAAGATTCGTTTGAATAACGCGTTTTAAATCTTTAAATTGTGTCGGATGAAACTGATTTCTTCACAACTCCGTTCCCAATATTTAAATTATCCAGATTTTAAAATCAGTTCTGAATCATGTCACTTTTCGTCATGTGTGTATGCGTCTCATGGCGAAAAGTTAAGATGAAAAATTAAGCGTTTCGATATGCAGCTATTAGCTTAAAGTTGCTCCTTGCAGAAAAGTCAGAAAATATCTGGCGGTGTCCGTAATAAACCGTGGTCAGGGGTTTTAATATTTTAAAAAAAACTATCAAAATAAACTAAAAAAATGGAAAAACCTGGAACTTGTTCTACGACTATGTTAAGTTGAAAAAATCAAATATCTGGAGTATTAGCATATAAAGCTTGCTTCAGATAGAATTGGAACAAAAACAATTTCCTGTATTTCAGTTATTTATTATTGAATTTAAGATCTTTTTTTATACAAATGTAGTGTTTTCTTCATACTTTTAAGAAAAAATACGGATAAAATTATTCGTCACGGTTTCGAAGGAATTCTCTAATTTTTCCTGTAACACGGCTCATTAGGCGGCGCACACCTTCTTCGTCCATCGTTTCAGCTATCTTATACCACCAGGTCTTCATCTGATTGATGTCTTTGACAACCTTTCCCTTTACCTTGAGTCTCCTCTTCATGATTGCCCAGTATTTCTCAATAGGGCGGAACTGGGGGCAGCTGGGTGGGTTAAGGTTTATCGGAACAACCTGGACCCCTTTCTCTGCAAACCATTCTTGAACGACTTTGCTGCAATGACAGCTTGCCAAATCTGGCCAAAACATTACGGGATGGTCGTGGGATCCAAACGGCAAAATTCGTTTTTGGAGACACCCTTTTTGGTATAGTTCCGACGTCATTGTCTTATTTGTAACGAAAACTTTCGTTTTTTTGCCACAGCTGCAAATGCCCTGCCAAATCATGAATTTTCGTGCAAATTTGTCGGCAAAAACAAATTTAAATTTGGCTGGAACATCCCCCCGAGCCATTGCCAAGTAAAATTTTTGACCTGGGATTTGCCCGAAGTCAGCCTTAACATAGGTTTCATCGTCCATCAGAAGACACCCGTCGAACTTGGTCAGCACCTGGTCGTATAGCAGCCGAGCACGGATTTTGGCCACACTATTCTGTTTTATGGTCTGATTTGGCTGTTTGCTAGCTCGATACGTCTTGATTCCTTCCCGGAGTCGAGTTCTGCTCACGGTACTATGGGCTGCACCGAATTTTCTGGCCAAATCATGGTCCGACAGATTGGGATTCCTCTTAATCGTCTTCAAAATCTTACCACGCAGTTTCCGGTCGACAGTTCCACTCCGACGATTGGCTTGAGGCTTCCGAATCGTCGTCAATGTTTCCTTATACCGTTTGATAACGCGCCATACGGTATTTCTGGGCAATTTCAGCTGTTTAGCTAGCCTAGATGCAGACCACAATGGATTTTCCAAATAACTGTGCACAATTTTTTCCCTTCTTTCGGCTTCCATGTTGATTGTTTACAAAGTACAGTCGATTTGCGGAATGTCAAAAATACATACGTGAAGCTGACAAAATTCCCGACACGTGGGCGCCAAGAACTTCCAAATCCGTCCACCAGGAGTGCCAAAATATGAGCAAAAGTTTGTTCCAATTCTAAATGAAGCAAGCCTTACCTACCTATCTCTTAATTTTTCATATTTACTTTTGTTCATTTATCCCGATTGTACGGAAATCTGTTCATCAATTGTTACATAAAATGAAAATGCAATCACTTCTCAACTGAGCAATTTTAGTTCTTTAATTAAACTTCCTCTATACCTGAATAAAAAAAAAACAGTAATTACAAAATTCAGAATTCTTTTCAGTTTTCACTATGTGGATATTTTTTAACCATTCAGTGGAGTACGATTTAAGTTCCTTATTAAATAACTTTTTGAATGTTCTGTGCGCAAACTATCAACCAAGGTTGTTTTAAAGTAGAACTCCATGAAAAATACAATGGAAATTTATAAGATATATCGAGCTAAATCTCTAAAGAGAGTTCAAAAAATTTGAAGGAGAACTCCAATGATAATTTCAACAAAAACTTACTGACAATTTCACGGCAGTTCGAAAGAAACAACAATGGGTAATTTGAGGGTGAACTTAATATTTTGATAGTATCTACCGTATCGAAATTCCATGGAAATTTTTCGAAAGTTTTTGCACGTATGACAACAGAATGTAAACAACTACAGTATAGGCAAATTTTTAAATTTTCATGTGCAGTCTTCAAAATGGCATCAGATTCGCCTTGTTAGAAGGTTTGACAAAAATCTAGTTTTTAAATTATTTAAAATTGCAAAGTTCTACAAGAATGAATTCTTTGACAAAATAGTTCATTCTTATAAAATTAACTATTTTGTAAAAGAAAATAAATGTTTTTTTTTCAGTTTTCTCAGATAGTGGATCGAATGAAATTTTGAAAACATTTGAGCACAGTTTATAAATTCAACACAGTTTGAAAGTCATGTTACTTTTATAGTCTACAGGGGTGCGATTTTTCAGCAATTCAATGTGAAAGAGAGAATACATGTGTTTCAGTGCAAGAATATCGATACTGACGTGATGGCGTCACAGAAGCTCCACGAAAGCTTCATTCATTCGAAGTTTTCTGTCACACGAGCATTTCGTTCACTGGGAAAATCGCAAGAGTTCGATTAGTATCAAACCAAGTTGATGAAATTTTCAAGGGCGGTTGAGACAAAGTATTGGTGTTAAATCACCATCAAGAAAAAAAAGTGTCTAGATAGTCAATACGTCCGCCGGGATGGACCGAAAGCCAGGTGCGCAATCGACTCTCGCCCCAAATGCAGGGGAGGATCGTACAAAATGCACCGTTTAAGCAACATCGTGAATAACTAAGGAATGGAAGCTGAAATTTACGAATAAGTTATTGAGTATGGTGCATTACGATGTTTTCATTGTAGATCAAATGTGATTTAAATTCAAAACGATGATTATTCATGATTTTCTAAACATTTTCCAATTTGATTCCAAATCGCCACCGGGGTAAAACGCCTGTTTAATTGCTCAATATGCACTCCAAAATTGGGGTAAGACGCGCCACAACACTGGGATACGATGCACCCCATTATTTGGGATAGCATGCACCGCTTATAAAATGTAAAAACACTGCTATAAATAGTTACTCATTAGAGGTGTAAAGTTGAAACATATCGCCACGTCATCTTTGCTCTATTTGGTACTCAAGCAGCCTATGGGTATAGAATAAAGACGTGGCGCAAAACGTTGTGATATGTTGTATACACGCTTAGGAAAAATTACCTAAAGAAGCAGTTAAGTGTGGGAAGCCCGTTGGTTATAATTGTGTTTATCTACCATTGGGTTCAAATTACTTACTGGGTTTCAAATGGTGAGTTGACAAATTCTAAGGAGGGTGCGGCCGACCTCCGGTCCTCACAAGTTCCTACCTCACGCCTCCACGAGTCATATGATCACAAAAAACTGTCAGCTGAAACATGGAGACGCTGGTTGGCGTAGCCTGGGCAATGTTGTCAATCTGACAATAGCGAAGTGAGGGGGTGCGACCGGGAAATCATATCATAATTTTCCATTCTGATATCTTTCAGGTCTTCCAGGTCATCAGGTATTATAAAATAATTTAAATTTTCCTCATGGCGGTCATACTTTGTCTAAATTTTCTTAATGGATGCGGAAATTTGTCTACAATTGCAACAAAACAGCAGTCGGCACAGTTGTAATTTTCAGTTTATATTATAATATCCCTTGACTACATATATTATCATATAGGACATTGTTTATTCATAACCATTATCAATCTTCTTTATCATCATCATTATCATTTGTTTCTGTCAAAAGATAAGCTTGTAGTGGAATTTAATGGAATTTGCTCGCGTTTACTAGCAAAAATTTGAAAAATGTGTTTCAATGTTTAATTTTTTATTTTAAAAAAGTGATCAAATGAAGTGTTAATTTTTAAATTCTCATTGTTTCCCAATCAGAATCGTTATACTAATACGCCCAAAAAAGATTTTTAAATAGTGTTTTTTAAGAAAAGTGAAAGTGATCATTTTGATCAGTGCTGGTGTTTTCGGGATTTATATTTTAACATATTTTTTTATAATTTCGCCTAGTAGGGTATATATAATTTTAATTATTATGTCTTGTATGTCCAATTATTATCGAGATGCAAAATCGTTGGATGTCACATTTTCATAGTCATATGAACCATATTGTCACCCCCCAAGCCCCCTTAATGAGTGGACGTCATTTTTGATTGACCCCTATATGTAGAAAATTTCAAAAGGGACGGGTCAGAGCCAAATAAGACAAACATTTTAATATCTACACACTCAATTTACCTCAGCAAAATGTCCAACAGTCGATTAACTTGGCAGTTACTTTTGCTAATATCCCTGTTTAATGTTTGTTTGTTAGCCGAATCTCACTTAATTGAAATGCCGAAATGATCGGCTGTTGAATTCTCGGCGAAAAAAAATTAAGTGTGTACCAATCATATGTGTTATAGTATGTTTTAATTAGATGAGACCATTATTACTATACACCAACGCGGATGTATTTGTTGCAAATATCAGCTTCTGCATGTTTTTTTTTTTGCAGACACAATACACAAATCAATTGCAGCTGCTTTCCTCGTGAAACTAAGTCAACGGGCATAAACCGGCACTTTCCAACTGAATTCCATGTTAAATATTTAACCCACGAAGACTAGTATCGAAATTGAAATCATTCCTCACTGCCACTGTCGTCGCACCCAAAGCCCTCCCAAAGCCCAAGGGCAACAACCATTCAGCAAAGTTAAGCGCAGCAGCATTATTGCATGCCATGCTCATTCCAATTCCAATTTCTAGCCACTTCGATACGTGACGTGGTTTGATTCTGGGGGTCTTTCTCAATTACTTTCACAACGCGAATTTTCCTCGCTTCCCGGGATAGATAGCAACGATGGCACGATGGAAACTTTGCAAATACCCGTGCCGCTCGTTCCTCCCGAAACCCCAAAATCCACTCGGTGGAACTTTCCCCAGGCCCATAAAATGTCCTGACTTCACGTCGTTTCAAATTTTATTGCTGTTGTTGTTGATATTGATGTTGTTATTGCGAGTGCACAATGTGTAGGCGTGACTGGAGATGTGCTTCCGGATCTAAAGAACGAGAGTCAGGTACTCCCCTGTTGATTTTGGAACACACCATACCATTGTCGTTTAGGGCAACAGAGTTGCTCGCAATACATAAACACTCACACTCACACACACATACACACACATCCACTCATCTGCAAACGAAAGCCAGGTGGACAAATTGAAAATAGTTCTCCAAACTACCCATCCGCTGTAGCTTCCTGAATTCCGGGATGGCTGGCATAAATCTTGGCTTAGAGTAATGATTTTTTGATAAAGGGAAAGCAGTCCTTCTGAGTGGATTGTCGGATTCCACAATTCGAAGAAGGACCAGTTGGAAAAAAGGTTTCGATAATCGGTTGGAGAGGAAACGGAAGGGGACATTTCCCGGAGAAGGTGGAAATGACTTCCAAAATGCAATAAACCGATTTTGTTCCCCTGAGTACCCATGGCACAAGAAATTTTGGCTCCAAGATCGATTCGGCAGCAATTATTTGGCAGTGTTTTTTTTTAATGTTTATCAATGAGCTGGGAATTCTTTGGAAATTGGAAGGGAGAAGATTGTTAAGTTCTGGAAGCTGAAGGGTGTTAAGATTCTAAGTTCATTTGATCTAAAAAATCCTACAATAGCCTTCGTTTAATTGAACGTTGTGAATCACCGTCGATTATTCGAATAATGATAAACCAACTTCCAATGCACAGTGGGCCAGGAGACGAAATTAGCAAGTCAAAACCTCTAGCGCTTTGAGCATGCATTTTATCAAGATGATTGCTTCAGCATTGTTGCTCAGTTTTATCTGCGCCACAATTTGATAATAAAAATTAGTTTCAATTTGCGATACTAACTTTTTTATTTCGCCTTCTAGCGGTTTGATGTCTTGCGTTGTAGAGCATAAAATAATAAGAAAGTTTGCCCAAGACATCATAGTTCTATGTTTACAAATAACAAAGTTACGATTAGTTTTGTAAAATTTAACTGAAATTTACGTTTTTTCTACTAATTTTCATATTTTCGTCAAATATGTTATTTTTGGTACCATTTATGTGTTGAACCTTATAATTTGCGTATGTTTTGGAAATGTTCGCATAGTTTTGGGACATAACAAGCGAAATATTAGCCAAAACTTTGAAAAATATCATCAATTTCAAAATTAATTTTCTTAAAAAATTGCAAGTTGTTGCAAAAAATTACTCATGTTTCAGAAAGTACCATATGTGACCTTTCAATTCTGAAATTATGCCCGATACATATTTTGATATATTTGAGATATCGTATTTTAAACTTTTGATGATTTTAGCCCGAACTCAATGCTATAATTGATTGATTTTTGCGTATACATACATATGCATTCCATTGTACAAAATCTGATATGTTTTCATGTCAACATGTCAAATGGAATTATTTTTCACCTCGAATATCTTTATTTTTAATCTGTCAAAGATAGTGTGCTATAAAGTCAATTGAAAATAAGTATTCCTCTGCACTTGTATTCGTGTGTCGACGAATACGATTGATCGCTGGCACACATACTTGTTTACTTCACTGTCAAATCCAACGGATCATCATCGAAGCAAATGTTGAAGCATGAGCCTGTGCACGCTGCCATAATTCTATTGCCTTTTTGATATTACTGTTAGCCATGTTTTGGTGTTGCCTCACTCATTTCCACGAGAATATTGAAAACGTGCCTCACAGTAATTTTTTCTATGTCCATGAGTGCACGGATGTTGATGAAATATCAAAGCAACCACGACTTTCCCCATTACATTTGAATACGCCTCAAAACTTCAAATCGCAAACGTCAAATGTCATAATAATTGTGTAGTTATCAACCGTTTGGAAGCGCTGGTTTACCCTTTTGGTTCTTTCGGCAGATTACTTCTAGTTTGTGGTTGGTGCCTTCTACAGATCACTATGGCTCAAGGTAGGTTATTTTAATTAATCCAGTAGGAACTCATTCAAGTAATTTTATTATTAGCGTGCAGTATTCGCGTACGAGAAATAGTAGAATTATTCCTACAGAATCTTCCACTTGGTGATGTGGCATCGTATGTGAAGAAGAAAATAACATGTCCTGATAATAAAATGTTTTCTGATTCCGTTCAAAACTCACTACGTTTGCTACTATCAAATATTGAATCACGATACGCAAAGCGCCACCGCATAAAGAGTTTGTTTTTCCTGAAAAATTCAAAATGGCTGGATTCAAACTTTAAAATTTTGAATAATATTTCGAAGAAAAATGTTGGTGGAAGGAAGAAAATATCTTTTGGTGCAGAAACCCCTAGGACCAGGCTCCGTAAAACCAAAGATTTGCGAGAAAAACACACCACAGCAGAATTGGTTTCAGCCACGGTAACGGCATTAAGGACTGATGATTATCGTTCCGTTGCTTGGGTTGTCGAGCACCTATTTGCATTTCCTGAGAAAGCTTCCCGTTTCAAAAAAACTTGCTCTATCTGTTGAACCAGAGATGAAACGTTTTACAGTCGACGATGCATTGAGGTTTTTATGTGAAAACGATCTAACAAAACAACAGTACCAAAACATAAGGAACATGACGCTAAAAAAAGGATATGACATTTATCCAGCATACAATGACATCCGCGATAATAAGAGTACTTGTTATCCACGTGGTAAGGACAAATTCATTTAATTATGTTCTTGTCTAAACAGCTTCCATTAGATCTATAATTCTTTCAAGTTTTGGATTTTGTGGTGGTTTTGAGTCGCTTTTTTAATAATTCTAAATTATTTCAAAATTACTTTAACTCTCAATTGAAAAAAAAAATATTTCCTCAAGAGTTTCGAAATTATTTTTAATAAAACCAAAAAATTTAAAAATTGGAACAATTCCCAATTGATTGGAAGCTGTTTCATGGCGGAATGTGAGCTGTATCAAAGTTTATTTGCAAACTATATTGGGCACGCAAATGATAATAACCTTTACAATAAAGTTTTAAAAGTTTGCATGTTTGAACGTATTTCAGATATTTCCATTCGGCCATCATGCGCAGAAGTTCCTCTTCAAAATCTTGTTGACCATACGGTAGAGCGTCTCTTCATGACACTGAATAAATATATTGAACCGTACATTCATGAACAGGGAAATTTATGTGTTATTTTAAAATGGGGATTGGATGGTTCAAGCAACTACTCACGGTATAAAATGACATTTTTGAAGAAGTTGGCGATGATGTTATATCATGTAATGACTCGCATATTTTTTTGATTTGCCTGGTTCCTTTGCGAATATATTTCAACGCAGTCTCCGGCGAACGACAAGAAGTTTGGAGCAACAACAGTCCATCATCCATCAATTTGTGCCGCCCCATCAAAATGGTTTTTCAAAAAGAAACTGCTGATATTATCAAACGAGAAGTGGAGAGTATGATGTTACAAATACAAAATTTGAAAGCAACCACATTGACGATAAATTGGATTTCTGTAGATGTTTCTTCTGAGTTAATTTTGAGTATGGTCGATGGCAAAGTTATTAACAGCTTCACAGGAACAAGTTCCCAGGCGTGCAATCTTTGCGGAGCATCAGGCAAAAAACTCAGTAATCCCATCGAAGCCCAAATATGTGATGATCGCAATAAAATTGAAACCATTCCTATTTTGCATGCTTACATAAGAAGTATGGAGCTTCTGCTTAATGTTTCGTACAGAATCCCACTCAAAAAATGGCGTATAAATAAAGGAAACGAAATCTTTCTTGAACGGCAACGTGCAATTAGAGAAGAATTTAAGAAGATTGGGCTGAGAATAAGTGAACCTTTGCCATCCGGAGGTAACTGACTTTTTCTTCTTTATCGGGAAGTAGATCCCTTTATCTTTATTTTTTCATCAGGTAACACAAATGATGGCAACACTGCTTGAAGATTCTTTCAAGATCCAGAAACAACGGCAAGAATTACAGGACTTGAGGTGGACATCGTTCGTCGAGTCGCAACACTTCTTTGCGCGCTATCATCGAAATTAGAAATCGACGTCAAATCATTCGAAACCTATGCAGAAGAAACTAGAAAGTTATATGTCCATTATAATGATTATTATCCCCTTTCGCCTTCAGTTCACAGGATCTTGGTACATGGATCTGAAATAATAAGTCATTGCGAAATTCCTATTGGACTATTGTCGGAAGAAGCACAAGAGCGTCGGAACAAATCGATCAGAAAATTTCGGGAGCACCATTCTCGACAATTCAGTAACCTGGCGAACCCCGAAGATGTATTTAGAAGACATTTGCTAACCTCTGACCCCGTGATGACACTCACAAAACAGTTTCCTCAAACCGATAAAAATCAATTTCCAGAATCCGTAAAATCAGCTATACGTACTACCTGTGGCGATATTACCAACTAAGAAACATTTTAATTGATTTAATGGGTAATCGATGAAGAAACTGCAGGTGTTTTGGATGTTTGTCTGTGTTAACATATTTTAATCTTCGTTTGACGTAAACACACTACTGCCATCTGTTCAGCTTTATCATCCATCACAGTGTGCTCAACGGATGGCGCAGGTGTGTTAGTGACAATGATTTGTAGTGAAAAGTATCCTATGTGTTATGTCTGTTTGTCTGTGATATGAATGTTATTAAATTAACGGAAATGGATAAAAATATAAACATTTTCATAAAAAAACTTGAGTTGTTGCGTCATATTATACCCTTGAAAGTCATCTCTACAAAATGTTCTAATTCAAATTGAAATAATAAAGTTACAACAAAAAAACTGTTTTTCTAAGTCCCACCCTAAGGAAAGTTAGAAAAACTGTTATAAAACGATACGTTGATGAGATAGAATTAAAATTTGTTCACCAAAGATTCACTAAATTAAAATATCTACAATTCTGTTGAAGCAAAAAATCCTCTAAACCATAGGAATAAAAAGTTGAAATTTTTGTTATGAACATAAAACCCCGAACCCCGAAGATGTATTTAGAAGACATTTGCTAACCTCTGACCCCGTGATGACACTCACAAAACAGTTTCCTCAAACCGATAAAAATCAATTTCCAGAATCCGTAAAATCAGCTATACGTACTACCTGTGGCGATATTACCAACTAAGAAACATTTTAATTGATTTAATGGGTAATCGATGAAGAAACTGCAGGTGTTTTGGATGTTTGTCTGTGTTAACATATTTTAATCTTCGTTTGACGTAAACACACTACTGCCATCTGTTCAGCTTTATCATCCATCACAGTGTGCTCAACGGATGGCGCAGGTGTGTTAGTGACAATGATTTGTAGTGAAAAGTATCCTATGTGTTATGTCTGTTTGTCTGTGATATGAATGTTATTAAATTAACGGAAATGGATAAAAATATAAACATTTTCATAAAAAACTTGAGTTGTTGCGTCATATTATACCCTTGAAAGTCATCTCTACAAAATGTTCTAATTCAAATTGAAATAATAAAGTTACAACAAAAAAACTGTTTTTCTAAGTCCCACCCTAAGGAAAGTTAGAAAAACTGTTATAAAACGATACGTTGATGAGATAGAATTAAAATTTGTTCACCAAAGATTCACTAAATTAAAATATCTACAATTCTGTTGAAGCAAAAAATCCTCTAAACCATAGGAATAAAAAGTTGAAATTTTTGTTATGAACATAAAAGGACCACCCTTGTCACAACCCAAACCAAAAGATAGATCTTATTTAAAAAATCAAATCTCCCGAAGACACCATCTGTCTAAAGTTAATGGTTTTCGAGTTATCGATTTTTGTCACGAAATTTGTCCATTCGGACCATAGTGGTGCATGGCGAAAATCCAAACTACTCTCAAGCCAAGTTGGCGGAATTGTTGAATGTGGCTAAATCAACTCTTACTAACGTACTAAAAGTGTTTTGTAAACGATTGTCGACAGCCAGGAGGGCAAGATCGGAGGGAAATTGAAAGCCGAGTTGCCCGCTGTTTAGAGCAGAGCCTCAACCTCTCCATCCGAGATGTCGCAAAGAAGCTGGGAGTGACGCCTTCAACCGTGGATAGAGCTAAAAAACGAGCCGGACTGTCGACTTACAAGAAAGTGGTGACTCCAAATCATGACGATAAAAAAAACACGTCAGCCAAAGCACGATCGCGAAAATTGTACACGACGATGCTAACGAAGTTTGATTACGTGGTACTGGACGATGAAACTGGACAGGAATTGTATACGGCAATCGGACGAGGAAAAGCGCCAGATATTTTCAAGCACATTAAACTGTCAAAGTTCGCAAAGAAATATCTGGTGTGGCAGCCCACCTGTACATGTGGCTTGAAGAGCAACGTTTACATGGAGACCGGAACCGTCAACTAGAAAATTTATTTAAGCGAGTGCCTACAAAAACGTCTTCTTTCGTTCCTGAAGCGACACAATTGTTCCGATCTATTCTGGCCGGATTTGACATCTTGCCAGCAACGTTCAAGTGGTGTCCAAGGACAAGAACCCTCCCAATACGCCAGAACTCCGCCCAATCGAACAATATTGGGCCATCGTCAAGCGGAACATTAAGAAGGTTCCACGGTTTAACTTCGTGAAGGGTCTTGGCTATTTGGCTACAATAGAACCATTTAGCTCCTACTCCTTGCCACTACCATTTTGCTCACGCTCTTACTTGGTAGAGCCACTTAGCTTCTACCATCAACGTCATCGAATTGAGTAGTCCCCGACATCGGATCTACCCTTCTCCGACGGAGGATTACCCACCTGTGGATCCCAAAAGCAAACTACGGTAAGCCATTCAGCTCTCACATACTCACGCAATTGACTCGAGCAATCCTGACTGTGAAACTAACGTACAACATTACCCAAGATCGACAACCCGCTACTCCACTCAACCACTCGCTTCTTGATTCTCCCGCTATTTTCGCTGCAGAGCCGCCATGCTTTGCGTTATGGCTCTGTTGATCGCATTCCAATCACTTTCGTCACGACACATGTTATAGACAACGCTAAGTGGGCTCGTATCTGCCTCGCTGATAGCAAGCATCTCGCTTCACATTGTTTCAAATCGTGGGCACTCAAAGACCACGTGCTCCGGTGTCTTTTGGACGTCTGCGCACTCCGGACAAAAGGGTGACGCTGCGTGTTCAAATCGATGCAAATATGGTCTGAACCAACCATGGCCAGACAGAAACTGCGTGAAGTATACTCTCCGTGCTTCCAGTTCATCCAGATCGACAAATCCGGTATGGACAGATGCGCCCATTGACCGTTCACCCCCGTGTCCCATTCTCGTTGCCATTTAGTCATCGACTCTGCTATCACTAGCTTTCGAACTCCTCTGATATTTTTCCGCTGATAACATTCTTTGTCCTCCACAAGAGTAACGCCAATCGGGATCATTCCGGCAATGACGCAAACTGCTTCCGATGAAATTGTTCGGTATGCACTCGCAACTCCCGTGACCATGGCCATGAACGTACTGTTCAGCTTTGCCCGGTTTCGCTTGGTTTCCAGCGCTGCGGCTCACGCTTGACCTCCGAATCTTAGTATCGATGATGATACACTAGCCAGTAGACGCCGCTTACTACTTCTAGGTCCGTAGCTATTCGGCATGATTCTGGCTACCGCGTAGATAGCTTTCGCCGCGTTTCCACAGGTATAATGTACGTGGCTGTTGAAATTTAGTCGGTCGCGCGCGTGTGTGTGTATGTGTGTGAGTGAGGGTGGGGAAAGAGAGGGTGTCAGCACGTTCTTCTTCTCTTTTCTGAAAGCAAGTAATGGCACCAAAACCATAAGCCAAAAAAGGCTACGGCAAGAGTTAGTGCTATCCTATCCTATGCTATGCTATTATAAAAAAAAGTCCCCATTTCTTGAATTTTTCTAGCGAAGATCAATCCATCGCGTTATCTAGGCGTTCAGTAATGTGTGCTCTCTTTCTCCTTCAGTACCATTCGCAGACGTTTCGGCAACTCTCCACTAGCTTTTGTAGATGTGGCAGATCAAGGTCTTCCCAGGCTCTCTCAAGAATTTCGAAACAGTTGTTTTTGTTTGTAGCTCCGGTTTCATCAACGTGGACATCGACAATGGCCCACAAATTCTCGATCTGGTTCAAATCTGGGCTTTGCGGAGGCCATTTAATGGGATCGATTTACCATGAACGAAAGAAATAGTTTGTTATATTTGATGTATAGACCGTTCCAAAAAGAAAGGGCACACCTGTTGTTACGAGCACACCTTCGCACTGCATAGCCTTAATACTTGGCCCACAAACCCGTGCGACCATTACAAAAGACGCGTCGAAAACTCGTCTGTGGTACCAAATCTGTTGAAAACTAGTGCTTTTCAATAGCAACTGTTGCAAAACCACCGGAGAAATTCTGGTTATATCTGTCCAGATTTGGTCATCATGTCACAGATGAGGATATTTCCAATCTGGTAAAAAAACTGCCTACAAACACAATAGCCCATCGATATACGAAGGCTCGTCCGCAAAGATGCCGATTTGAACAAGTTTGCTGAAAGCATATCGTTTAAAATCGGAATGGACACGGAGTTGAAAGATAAGCCGGGATATTCTTCAGGGAATTCGAAAACCTACAAGCAGAGCAGGAATGGATGTCGACCTCCAATTAACCGTAGATCGTACGCAACATCTTCCGTTCAAAGACACCAAGAGCGCGTTGATCCTCCACTAGCAATTTCCATGTTTCGTGGGCGTAGAGAACTACCGGTCTAATTAATGTCTTGTAGATGGAACATTTTGTAGTTCGGTGAACTTTGTTTGATATTAGCTTACTTCGGGGTTCACAGTAGGCACTATTGTCTTCCATAATGCACTTTTATATTTTTCTGCTGCTGTCGTTATCGGCAGTCACCAATGAGCCCAGATACACGAATTCATCTACTACCTCGATTTCATCACCGTCGATCTGAACTCGTGCTAGGAGGCTAACATTGTCTTCTGGTGAGCCTCTTACTTTCATGTATTTTGTTTTCAACGCATTAATCACAAGCCCAATCCAAGCAGCTGCAGCCTTAAGTCTGATATTCGTGTCCGCCATCGCCTCAAAGTTACGTGCTACGATAATCACGTCGTCGGCGAAGATAAATAGTTGGACAGACTTCCTGATGATCGTGCCAGTCATGTCTATCCCAGCTCTGCAAATAACACCTTCCACTGAACCCTCCAGTGAAGGTCCACTTTTTGATACAGTTTAAGGTAGGTAGATCCGGGTTTTCTGCCTCTTCTTGGTATTTCATCCAAAGAACAGTGTTCCCCAAGCATGATTATTACAAATTTTACACTCGCGTGCTGAATTCCAATTCGCCATTTGTCGCACGGTTACACCCTTTTCACTTAACCAAAATCTTAATTATCACGTCTCTACGAATGTGCGACATTTTGAAAACGATGAATGTAAAGGGTGCGGCAGAAAATAATGCGAAAATGTTCAAACTTGATTAATGGGGCAATTCGGGTAGCTAGTGACTAGTTTCTGTCGAAAGTGTATTTGCTTATGTTTACTTTCAAATGCTTCATCCAAACATTCTATTTGTTTCATTGCTAATTCGTCAAAATGTTCGCGAAAGAAGTGATCACCAGTTTGTTGCTCGCCCAGAAGAAGTTGAAAGAGATTGCCAAGGTGGTAGGGTGCCATTTGGCAACAGTTAACCTCATAAAAAAGTCCCTGCAGGATGGTCCTATGCAGCGGAAGCCGGGAAGCGGACATCCACGCTTTGCACGCACGCCAAACGTGATCAAATCGGTCCGTTCAAAAATTGCTCGCAACCCGGTGCGTTCCATAAAAAAACTTGCAAATGAAGCCAGCAACCGGGTCAAGGAACTACGAGTGACTCGTTATAAGCGATTGCTATCCTTGTTGAAGAAGGAAAAATGATAATCCTGATCTCCGACGAAAAGCTTTTCAGCATTGATGCTGTGGCCGTGCGGCTGTTGGCCGGTTCACTTCCCCGCAAAAAATGGAGAACATTCCGAAAAAAGTGAAATTCAAATTTCAAACCAAACATCCGGCTGGTGTCATAATGTTTGGCTTGGTGGCGTCCAACGGTTTCAAAATGCCGCCTGTTTTCACTGATGCTGGAGTTGTAATCAATACCGAAATGAATATCGGCATTTTAAAGGACCAAGTGCTTCTCTGGGCGAAGGCCAGCTTCTCCGAGGACCAAAACGTTGCCCTACAGCAGGATGGAGCGCCGTGTCACTCTTCCAATCGAACCCAGCTAAACGATAACATGAAATTTTGGCCAAAGAATTTGTGGCCCCCTAGAAGTCCAGATCTTAATCCGTTGGATAATTCGATTTGGGCATATGTTGAAGCACGAGCCTGCTAAACATCACACTCTAGTGTGAAAACCCTGAAGTCAACCAAAACACGCACATGGCAGTCAATGTCGGAGGATTACGTCCCAAAGGCATGCTCTGGCTTCTGGCATCGGCTCGAGGATGTTATTAATAAAAATGGAGGACACATTGAATAAATTTTTAAAAATGACTTTATAAAGATAACTGCACTCGAAAATGTTGATATTATTGCTTGAATTAGTTAAAAATGGGATATGAAAGAATAAGAATAAATTTTCACATTATTTTCTGCCACACCCTGTAAACCGTGCAAACAAGTAATCAAAAGATAACAGTCCAGCAAGCTTTGACGAACACATTAAAACTATCACAAAAACACTTTTACAACCGAAATGTACGTGGATAGCTTATTTTCGATACATTTCTTATACCAAACTGTGCAAAAATTTCCACGAATTTCTCGTACATTCTTCCGTATAGGTGTTTGGCTCTCTGGTTTGTACCCATTAATGTATCTTGAGACACATATAACCAAGGCCTTCCAAGCGCTTCGTCTTCTTGATGCGTCCAATTCCTGCCAATGGGTTTTGATGCACTAATATTTTCGCAACTTATCACAATGAACGAGAAATGAGCAATTAACACTTTCGAAACAAAATCGGAAACACTCGAATTG
This sequence comes from Aedes japonicus, assembly GCA_034211315.2. NCBI lineage: Eukaryota > Metazoa > Arthropoda > Insecta > Diptera > Culicidae > Aedes > Aedes japonicus. The sequence goes on from JASCZW010000955.1 coordinate 58,804, forward strand.
AAATGAAAGTCTTCCAGGTGAAGATGTTGCTATGACGTTTCAAACTGTTATGTTTATTTTCCTTAAAATCGCAACACTCGGCTCGGTTATATCGGCTTGTCAAATTTCCGAACCGGCTGCTCACCGAGAGAGCAAATTGTCATTTTCCAACACAGTTAGCGAATAATCAACTGGGTCAAACTGGGTAACAATTTACCGATATTGCCGAACTGGTGCGGTTGATCTAAGGATGGTTGAGAGAATTGGTTAGAACAATAAAATGCCTCGATGTGGTGTAGTAAAAACTCGAATTCTCTTAAGGTGTCTATCATCTTTCAGCATTTTGTACCATTTGCTCGATACCGAAAAATAGAATAATAGAGCACTATTTTGCCAACGCAAACTTCTTCCGTTCTTGTGTTGCCTTGAAAAGTTCCTAACTTTACTTCCGTCTATTTTTATAGCTTCAGGTTTTCCTTCGTCCTTCTTTCAAGAATCCTTGGAAAATTTTCTGAATCACCCTCGACAGCTTTGAAAAGCTTTGAGAAGGACTCACACAAAAAAAAAACTTTTCACCCAAGTCCACTAAAAAATCACAACTGCTCACAACTCGCAACACGAAAACCATCAGCGCCACTTCAGCTATGTCAACAAAAATTAATGCACTTGAAAATAGTCTTCCCCTCCCCTTCTCCAACGATCGCTCTGATTTCACCCCGCTGGCAGTGCTGCCGATGGAAGGAAACTTTTCGGCACACACAAAAGCATACAACAACAGAGAACGTCTCTCCCAAAACCCAAACCCAAGCCCAAGCCCACGCCCAGTTCCACTGCCATCCGGCCCTTGTTCGAAGGAAAACAAAAGCATAAAGAGACCCATGCGCCCCGGTCCAAGTTTTGTGCAGTGCCGGCAAAACTTTATCAAACACAAATAGAAATAAACTTAAATTAATGCCAAGTTTCAATTAGAGTTTACCCAAAAGTTGTCTCGCGCGTCTTCCATATTGCTCCTCTCTTCGAAAAATATACACAGACATCTACAGCACTTCATGGCTTCCCTTCACGTATGGGGCAACACACGGCGGTCGGAAGGCACTTGTTTTCGAAGAGCTACTCACAATCTCCGGAATGCAAAGCCAAATTGGCCTGCTCTGGAGAGACTTTGCGCTAGGTTCGTTCTGTCAATTTTCCGAAACTCAGGTGAAACGCCAGGCAAATTGAACCCGTAGGCTACAATATCAAAGTTCTCGCCTCCACACATAGGAACAATTCCTTCGAATTTGACTTGTTGGAATTGTCCGAGGGATGCCACAAAAGTGCTTCTCGTTTTTCCGGAATGAAATGGTACTACTGTGTGTCCTTCGGTGTTTTGATCTGATTCGTACGTACAGACCTATGTTCATCGTTTCGAGCTCTTCAATTTTAATTGAACGACACCGAATCTAAGAATCAACTGCATCCCCCTGCCCCCCTCCCCACTGAGCACAGCTTTTACTGAGAATAATAATCTTCTACCGTCCTCCGCAAGCAACCGGGATCTTTATTTGGCCCGGAAAATAATTGTAATTGGGTTTTTGCTCAAACCGCCACGGCCCGGGTGCTGTTTTTAATGCTTAGATGCGAAGATTGGCAGGGAGGTATCGCATGTTTCCTGGTATGATGGTATGAGGATCAAGCGCTTTTTCGTTTATCACCGAAGCCAGCGTTAGGTACTAGGTAAAGTTTTGAGATGATTTTCATTTGATTGGGTACGTTCATCACCATGGGTTTCTCACTTTTAGTCGTGAATTAGTTTAGTTACAACCCAGTGCGTTCAGAAGAATTTCCTCACAATGCAACCTTAAGGTACTATCCTAAGCAAATACAGAACATTTACACAGGGCTCGAACCGTAGGGTTTTGGTTTTCCTAGAATCCTGACCGGAAAGATCTAATTCTGCAAAGAATGGGTGGAATTCCAGCTGGTTCAAGACAACTGAATTTACTTGCAAGTCAAAGTGGACATTTATACTAAAGATTGGACTCGGAAAAAATGCGACACTTTGTTTTGGGTGTAACTTTTTATCGCGTGGGTAAAATTTAATTAAATTTTGGGTAATACTAGTTTAGAGTGTAATGTTTATTTGTGCAAAATTTCATTACTGTCAAGTAGTTTTCAAGATGCATTCGAAACAAGAAGAGCTACGCCAGCAAATCTTGGGCACAATAATCGATAATCCTGGTCAGTCACACCGATGGGTCGGCAAAAGGCTTGGAATCCACCATCCCACCGTGTCCCGCGTTGTAAAGATGTTCCAGAAGACGAAGACCATCGAGCGGCGCGCTGGAAGCGGCCGAAAACCGAAAACGGAATACTCACAGAAGGCGCGGAAGATAAGGCAGTACTTTAAGAATAACCCGGAACTTTCCACCAGAGACGAGGCCAAAAAGGTCAATTCGTCGAAGTGGTTCATCCAGCAGACCATGAAGCGGGCTGGCCCCTGGCTTACGTGTTTTTAAGGTCAGGAAGGCACCAAACCGGACTGACAAGCAAAACACGGTGGCCAAATATCGTCCACGGAAGCTGTACCGTGAGTGGCTGGTGAAGCCAGGCTGTCTCGTCATGGACGACGGGGCATATATAAAGGCGGACACTAAACAAATCCCGGGCCTTGAGTTTTTTTGTCGATACGTCCCACATGGAGGTTCCGGAAAAGTTCCGGAAGAGAAAGATGGACAAATTCACGAAGAAGAACCTGTTGTGGCAGGCGATCTGCGAGTGCGGACGGTACAACAAGCCGTTCGTTACAACCATTCCAACCGTTACAACCGTTCGTCACCATGACCGGGCAGATTTATCGAGAGGAATGCTTGCAGAAGCGCTTGCTGCCCTTCCTCTGCTCTCACCGTGGTCCCACGCTGTTCTGGCCGGATCTCGCTTCGTGCCATTACGCCAAGCCTGTAATGGATTGGTACGAAGCGAAGGGCGTTAATGCAGTCCCGAAGGAGGCAAATATTTTGGAAGTGTTTGATGCCTTTGATTCCTTGCTTCTCTCCAGAAAGCTTCCACTTTATCAGAGCCCAATATCTCTCGATTGGTCGTAGTTCTGGGCAATTTTGCGAATTTGAGGTTTTTGGTACAATGTTCACTTGATTTGCTTGGTACCACTCCATCACAGTTTTAGCATAGGGGCATGATGCCAAATCGGGCCAAAACAAAGGTTTTTCCTATGTGACTTTTGATAAAGGGTAGCAATCGCTTCTGCAGACAATCTTTCTGATAGAACTCCTTGTTGATTGTGCCTGTAGTGACGAAAGATTTACTAAGGGATTTTTAAATAAGGGTTTTTCGTTAATTTCCTTGTTGTTGGTACATTTGCATACGTATTTTTATTTTTTTATTTTTCATAATTTAAAGGCTTTAACTATTTTTCTACCTCTCTGGAATGTTCAAGGTTTTCTCAAATGCACTTGAGTTTAGAACTTCAGATCTACAGTTGAAATAGTAGTTTTAAGGGCTATGTAAGATAATGGTATGTGTTCAAACAAATTGAATGAACTTTTGAAAGATCAACAGTAATTATTTGCTAATTTTGTGAAGTTCTTGGTCATCAAAACTGTCTTTGTTCAGACTTAAGATCTACAGTATTAACTATAGCTTTTTGGGCAATATAAAATAACGCTACGTATTTAACCATATTAAATGAATATTTTAAACGCAAACAAATATTACAAGATAAACTGGTAAGATTGGTTCATCGGAGTTCAGAACATAAGATCTACAGTTATAACAGGAGGGGTGTGGAGTATGCAAAGGAATAATATGTAAATTAAATTATGCATTGAATAGTATAGAAGGTCAATAGCTATAATGCGAAAATCTTGGGATATTCTAGGTCAAAACCCAAACTGTCCTGAGGTTAAATACATAAGATCTACAGTTGTAACAGTAGCTTTTTGGGGTATATTAGGAGACTATATGTATTCAAACATATTAAACGAATCTTTTGGAAGATCAGCATCCAATTTTTTAGAACTATCTGAACTATCCGATCCTCTAGGTCAGGGCTTCCCAATCGGTGGTCCGCGACCCCCAGGAAGGCCTTCTAGGGTTGTCACGGGCGTCTGACCCATAAAATAAAATGCAAACTACTTATAAGTGCATCAATTTAAAGAATAAACGAGTATATTTTGGTCTTCGTGCGTCTTATAGTTCGTTCGAGTAGAGCATAGTAGTGGTGAACGGAAGGCAACGAAGGACAGTTGCTCTCTCTTGCTAGCACACGCGAATGAATGGATTCATTTTTTACTTGCTCTTTTCTTCTTACTGAGATGTGAGTTGATGTATTAGTGTGCGTCCTGGTGCATCGTTAAACGTGAAGAAAAACTAAATGAATGCGCAGTAGTAGTTGGCTCATTTGTTTTGTCTTCTTTTACAACTGAACAATTTGTTGCTGCCACATTTAAAATTTTGCTGAGATTTTGGTTTACCGCTGCAAACTAAATATTGTCAACTTGAATAGGTAAAGTATTCAATCAATTTAAAATAGTTACAGAAAAGAACAAGAATATGTTGTACTGTATAGATGGCCTCACCATGGAAAAGGAACGCAAAATTCGCTTTCACAACTATAATTGTTAATGGCGTCGATAAGCCACAGTACGTGCTTTGTGGCGTTGTGTTGAGTGTTGAATCAATGAAGCCATTCAAATTGAAACGGCATTTGGATACCAAGCATGCCGAGCATAGTACTAAGGATGTGGACTTTTTTTGGCGTCATGAAGCTGGCTTGAAACGGCAGAGATTCGATGCCACTGGCACTGGGAGCATTCACACGCACGCGGTGTTGGTGTTTGTGAAGTACCTATGCTCTGCTGGCGATTTAAAGGAGGATTTTCTTTTCTGTTGTGACTTGGAAACTAAAATCAAGGCGTTTTTTGAATCTGGTGACTTCCAGTGGAAAACACTTTGTGGGGCTTGCACCGATGGAGCTCCTGCAATGCTTGGCAAGAAATTTGGATTTCAGAAGAAGGTCAAGTAGCTTACCCCACATGCCGCAGGTGTCCATTGCATGATCCATCGATATGCTCTTGCCAGCAAGACGTGGCCGGAAGGGTTATTGAAAGTACTGGAATTGGTCATATAGATTGTTAACTCTTTTAAGTCTAGAGCCCTGAATACACGTTTATTCAAGGAGCTCTGCAGGGAAATGAACTCAAATCATGAGATTCTTCTTTTCTACACTAACGCTGGTTGTCGAAGGGTAATGTACTCAACCGTGTTTTCGAGTTGAAGGATGAGATCCAAACGTTTTTGAAAGCTCAAGGGAAAAAAGATTTCCTTGCACATTTTAATGGAGGAGACGTTCAGAAGCGTCTCGCTTACTTAGCTGATGTTTTTGAGCATCTAAATTTGATGAATTTGAAACTTCAGGGCAAACAATCCAATCTTGATCACTTCCATGATCATCTTCATGCATTCGCGGAAAAACTAAAAAATTGGCGCTGAAAAGTTAAGATGGGAAATGTTGCCATGTTCGATCGTCTGTGCAATATGACCGATAAAGGAGCAAGCAAGCTGACTTCAGCTCTCCAAGCAAAAATTATTGCACATTTGGATTCACTGGAGCAGCATGAAGCCGAGCTGAAAATCTGACGTGTTGATTTTTCCGCTGCGTTTTTCCTCCTAGAATTTCAAATAGATTTATATTGAATTTTAACAGTTAAAATGTTTTTGCCAACGTGATGTGTGAAGGCTGTTATTCTTTTCAAATATTGAGATCCAGGTTTCGATAGTGCGTAAACTTTTACTGTGGAAAATTATAGTTGCAATTGAACGAATACAACTCATTTGGAAGAAAGTGTGAAAATTGTAACAAAACCGTTACGAAGTGAAAAAGTGCGAGGATGTGTCTTCGGCCGCCTAGGAAATTCAACGATGGTGAGACAGCTCATTGGAATCTGAAAGGACGAGAGCATCGCTCGTTGGAAACACTCCGGTGAGAAATACGTGTTCAGTGAATGATAGCTAGCGAGTTGCGTCTTCCTCTGCTGATACTGATCGCGAGTGAAACCGTGGCTGGTGTGATAACCCAGCTCAGATTGGTTGATATCTGTTACCCGGAAAATTCGACACCCGCGTTGATAGAAATCGTTTGTTTTTCATATCGTACAAACGAACGGTGGCGTACGGAAAAATAGGTAATTTTGTTGTTTATTTATCACACAGAAGTTGGGCTAAAGCTAGCTTTCCCTTCTTTTATTTTGTGAGAACGAACTTTATCAGTGTTGAGGAATTCCACTCCGTGATTCCACGCTACGCAAAAAGATTGTTTCCCAAACGTCAAGTTTTCGAAAATATTTCCTATTTTTGGTTACCTCGACCATCGGTAAGTTTATAAATACATATGTGTACTTTCCATTTGGTTCCCTTACATTCTCAATGCACCATGTATGGTAATGAATACCTTTTTCAAATTTGTACATGCTATAAACATACAGAAGAAATACTAATTTCACGTTGTTGCTACCAAAATAGAGTAACTTGAAGTTACATTTATTATCAAAAAATTGTTCTTATAGAATTTAACTTCCTCATGCTCTGGAGTACAAGTCGGTGTCTTTCGTTACGGCTTTAAACGGTGCGTTGTATGAATATCTGGCTACTGTGAACTGAACGTTTCTTCTATCAGACTGCCCATTCAACACTGCTGTTTCTCGTTTCTACGAAGTCAGCGCAGTTGCAGAATTAGTTCAGGTCAAGACAATTTGGCGCTCTCACCACAAGTGCCCTTGGTGGATCAAAGAATTAGGGTCAAATCGATACCGTCTTCGAAAAATCCTTAAGCGCTGCTTCCAGAACCGGTCGACGGAAAACAAGCTGTCTCTGGTGAACGAGGAAAATTTCTATAACGTGCAGCGGAACTCTGCATTTCACAACTACATCACACGTCTGGGAGCCAATCTCAAACACGATCCGTCCTCGTTTTGGTCTTTCGTCAAGAGCAGCAAGCATGATCACGGAGCTCCGCTTGATATGCAGTATCTTGACCGGAAAGCCAACAATGTTTAGGACTCCGCCAATTTATTTGCGGACTTCTTCAGTAGCATCTATAGTGACATGCGGATAGTCGGCACTCTCGACTGTAGATACTGTAACGATCTGTACATTTTTAGGGTTTTTGCGTAATTTATTAGTTTAAACCTAGACGAATCCAGTTCTTTAGGGTAGGCTATGCAAGAGCATCAGCATCAGCCAGGAAAGGCACAGCCAGAGCACTACACGATCCAAATTATCTTTCGTGCCATCAGATTCACGATAGTACACGAAGGGTTTCGTGAATTGATAAACTTCCGGTTCATTAGAATCTTATGTAACCTTATTCTGATGATTCAAAGTCTAAATCATTCCGTCCGTGACATCTCAACGATTTAGAAGTAGGATACACGTTTGTTCGTGTCGGTGCATGTGGTATTTAGTGACGTTAGGTGTTTAATAGTAGAGTACATTCAAGCACTGCATTAGCTGACACTTATCATGTTGTCGAGTTAATTCGTTTGAAAATGTTTTTAGAGCTGCTCCGCTGATATCTATTATTCTCAGTTACTTTGATTCAAATTTTCACATTAGTAGTATTAACAGTGATAAACTATCAAGTTTAATGAAAGGTTAACTATAAAGGTACATTTCCTTACAATCACCAATCAATAATTTTTGTAGCCTGTAAACATTGTAGTCGACATTTAATTGCAATATTTGACAGTTGGTGAATTGTTTGGACGCTTTTTACTTTCAGTGTGCGCTCACTAATCTAAATCCAAACAGAAGTAGTAATGTGGGTGAGTGAGGTATGTATGTATGTGTGTGTGTGTGTGTGTGTGTGTGTGTGTGTGTGTGTGTGTGTGTGTGTGTGTGTGTGTGATGGGGGGGGGAGAACATATGATTTTGGGTCGGCGCTTTCTTTTTTCTTTTCAGAGAGTGAGTAATGGCGCTATAACCATAAGCCATAGGGTGCTAGGACTATAGTTAATGCTAAAGTCCCAACCGTTTGAAGATAAATGGAGCATCACTTAACCTTCTTAGACTAGATGCTCCCAACGACCATTTTTGAATACATTTTTGTTCTGTGCACCAAACAGGGCATTCTGTTTAACTATTCTCTCCGACTATTCATTTCCTTTTTCCTTTGATATCTACTGAAGGCTACGTGGGTTCCCCGTGTCTTTTTAAGGTAGATACCAAATCCTCCCTATCACCAACGGTTGCATGGACGTGGCCAGGTGAGCGATCGAGGAGAGTTTTCGTGGTGATTGTTGCGTGAAGAAACGTATCAGAAACTGGTTTCGTTTGATGGTGGCATGCAATGTCTCCAACGAATTTGTATTCCTCATCGTAGCTCCATCTACGAGGTGTACAACCGTCAATGCTAATGCTAATGCTAAAATTTGGATTCACTGGAGCAGCATTTTGAGAAGTATTTCCCCGTGTTGAAGCAAGAAGTAGCTGCTTTAGTACGCAACCCGTTTTAATCTTCATTGTATGTGTCTAGGCTTCCATATGACATACAGAATGAATACTTGGACCTGAAAAACGATTCTTCGTCTCGCGATTTATTTCATGAAAAGGAACTGAGCCAGTTCTGGTATGCAATGTATGGCTCGTACCCCAAAGTTTCCATTGAGGTATTGAAGATCCTAATCCCATTCTTGTCAACATACCTTTGTGTAAGCGGATTTTCAACTCTACTTCAAATCAAAACGAAAACAAGAAACAGACTGAACGTTGAAGATGACATGAGATTGGCGTTGTCTCAAACACAGCCCCGAATTCCAAACCTAGTGTCCCAAATCCAGGCGCAGCAATCACACAGAGAGTGTTTTTCCCTGGTTATAACATAAAATGTCGTAATAAATCAAAAAGATCGTAAATTGATGTATTTCTATATTTTTTATCGCAACATAATCACATTAGTTTTCCAAGGGGGTCGCGGGGCCATTACTGATTCAAAAAGGGGGTCGCGAGCCCTAAAAGGTTGGGAACCACTGCTCTAGGTCATCCAAACTATCCTGGCGTTCAGAACTAAAGATTTACAATTGCAATAGTAATTTTTAGGCAAAACGAAGTTACAATAAATATTCAATTAATATTCTTAGAGGTTAGCGAAAAGAAATGTGACATGTTGTGGGTCATCCAAAATATCCATCTGGGAAGGTCCATTAATTATGTCACGCAGTAACGGGGGAGGGGGGGGGGAGGAGTTTGTGAAAACGTGACGATCCATATAAAAAAAATTAAGGTGCATACAAAAAAAGTGAGAGGGGGGGGGGGAGCTTGAGGGATTATAAAAAGTCATTTTTTGCGTGACGTCATTGATGGACGTTCCTTGAGATCAGAACATAGGACTTGCAGCTTTAGTTGCAAGCTTGAAGAACGGAACATCTTTAGCCAAATTCTTCGCTGATGAAACATAGATCCAGCAAAAGGTTATTCGCGTTAGGAATGCCATTAATTTGCCGAAGACTTGCGGTAGAATAAGCGTCAAGCAATGAGAGAGAAGCCGGTCCGAATGACGAACAGGAATTGTCTGGATAGCGGAAGTCGTTAGTATCGATGTTCCATGAAATTGTGCTTGGGTTGAAATCTCCCACGATGCCGATATTGTCGCTGGGTCCCATTTGTGATTTGCTCCAATCGAAAGAAGGAGCGTGCTTTTTGATAACGCTTCTGTCGCTAACGCGATCGGGGAGGACATAGACCACGCAAATAAACAGAGTCCTGGTTTTAGTCGATATCTCCACCCAAAGTCTTCTGGAGGCCTCAGAATTCGAGATTTAAATTTTAAGCGCATGGCAAGAAGAACTCTATCGCCAGATTTCTTGTTGCTATTGAGCGACGATCGGTCTAGCCGGTAGACATTATACGTGTCGTCGAACAGTTGCTTCGATGATGTGTTTATATTAGGAGGGTCCAGGGCTTCCATACTGCTTTGTGACGTGCATCTCAAATCGGTTGAAATTACGGTCGATGTATGTTGATGACGAGCTTGGGTGAAATGACAGGTGTGTAGCGGGCTGGTGGGCGTTGATAACGGTGGTCTAGTGGAAGCATCAGCAGAAGAAAGAACACTGGAATCGGAAGATTCATCAGGAAGAGTACGTTCTACAAATTGCGGGTACTTGCCTGAATTCGCAGTTTGGAGAACCTCTTCGTCAGAAGCAACATCAGGACCGTGACGACTACGATGAACGACGACAGCAAAAGGCGGGACTGTGTCGAACTGAGAAGAGGTCTCCATGGTACTGATTACTGCACGTCGCGGTTTAGATATTCCTCCTCCATGGCGCCATCTAATGACCCCAACTGAACAGTTCGGGATCTTATACCTACTCGACGGTTATATCGCGGGAAATCCGTGACAGGTATAGCCAATACTATCAGTTCGAAGCTTGATTTACGGCCGTCAAATAACCGAGTGATGAGGATACTGACTCGGCTGAGTCACACCTGAGAGGTTCTTGTGGAGGCTTTTTTGATTTCAGTCTGCCGAAAAGTCGACGACGAATGGAAACATTAACGACTGTTCCAGAAAGTATAAGCACACCTTATTTTAACGGTCACTCAGTTTTGTGTTACCTATCAAAATGCGCGGTCTTACTCCGGAACATCGAAAAAGTATCGTGCAAAAATAGTGCACTGTGAGTGGACTCTCCTTGAAAAAATTGGCAAAGGAAGAGGGTATAAGCGTCGGAGCGGTACGATCTACGATTCGAAAATATAGAGAACAGTGCACGTTTGAAGATGCTCCGAAGAGAGGTCGGAAATCCAGTCCTGTTAGTCCGGATATCGGTAAAAAGATCAGGGATGCCTACAAGCGAAAACCAGCGACTTCCGTTCGGGATGTTGCGAAAAAACTAGGGACTTCGTCGAGTAACGTCATGCGTGCCAAAGAAAGACTTGGGCTAAGAACATACCGGAAGCAGAAAAAACCCAGAAGGAACCCAAAACAGGCCGCGTCCGTGAAACCACGGGCCCGCAAACTCTATGATCCGTTATTGTGTAGAAATTCGGGGGGTATAATAATGGACGATGAAACGTATGTGAAACAAGATTACAAAACACTTCCTAGACCACAATTCTATATAAGCCCAGACCATAATTCTATGTAAGCGAAGACAAAGACATCCCCGAAACGGAGAAGGCAATTTTTACCGAAAAATTCGGTAAGAAGGTTATGGTTTGGCAGGCAATATGCGAGTGTGGTAAAACATCTAGTCCGTACATCACAACGGAGACGATGAACACTCAGAAATACGTTAAGGAATGTCTCGAGAAGCGATTATTGCCGATGATCAGGCAGCACGAAGGTCAAGTAGTGTTTTGGCCTGATTTGGTGTCATGTCATTACACAAAGGACGCTTCAGAATGGTACAAAAGTCAAAATGTATGTATGACTTTTTGGGCTTTAACCAAAGCAAAGCTTCGAAAATTCATAAAACCAGCGGACGACATCCAAAAATTTAAAAAAGATTGACCAAAAGTGGTCAAAATGGTGGAAAGTACCACTGTGCAGAAGCTAATGGGTCATGTTAGGAGTCTTGGCTATGATTAAATATTTTTATTAAACGAGAGTAAAATATCATATAAAACACAAATACAAATATGATTTGCCAAATAAAATGATTAAAACTAAAAAAACATGACTTTTTTGTTATTTTAAAAGTGTGCTAATACTTTCTGGAACAGTCTATAGTATTTTTTGAGCGGTTTGAAGACCTCGGCGTAAATGAGTTGAAGTTGATAAGCGCAGTAATGTTGTTCCGAAATTCGGTGTTTAGCTCGTTCATGAATCAGCGAATCAAAACAAACACACAGTGTTGCCGAAATTCCAGTTAATTTAAAAAATATAGCTTTGTACAATCTTAATGGCTTACACAGAAGAAAAAAAGTACCCATTTGAGCAGTTGCGTGTGAGAAGCCAATTTTGGGTATAGGTATGTTAACCGACCTGTTGGGTATAAATTACTTACTTTTGGGTAGAATTCACCCAAAAGTAAGTTATTTATACCCAACGGGTCGGTTAACATACCTATACCAATTGCAGTGGAGTAGATTGCCCGCAATTGCTATCACAGCTGGTTAAGGAAAACCTCCTTATGGCATCCAAAATATCACCATACTGCATATGACTACTATGAACCACTGACAGCCATTATTAAGACATTCTCGGCAGCATTATGTTCTACTATTATTCATTTTGAAGCGGAGTAAGCGTAAATTGGAACGCTTTCGTACGCCACCCGCACACCTCTAGTGTTGGGAATCGAAAATCAGTGTCAGTGATTTGTTTTCACTTCTACAGAGAACAACTGGTGCAAGTTTCATCAAAGAAGTCGATCGCGTTCAGAACTAACGGGCAATGAAACTCCAAACAAGAAAAAAATATGGTGCATAAACACATGGAAAATGCGGATTGGTCCGGTATCAAGCTGGCTAAAGTGCTGAAGATGCCGAAAACAACAGTTTGTAGAGTGCTCAAAACCTTCAAGGAAGCCCTGGAGTGTGGAAAGGAGTCAGCGGCAACCTACTGGAACCAGGGATGGTCAGCTGCACAGCAAAGTGTTGACGTGTGTTAAAGCCAACCCAGGTCTTTCGATCCGAGAGGTGGCGAGAAGGTACAACACCAACTTTCAATCGGTATGAACATCCTTGCCAGGGAAGAATCCAAGTAATACAAAGCCAGTAAACATTCGAACCGGCACATGAAGCAGAATTCCGTAGCTAAAAAGCGTGCAAAGCTCGTGCACGACCGTGTTTTGACGAACCACAAGGGTTGCACTTTTATCGATGACGAAACATACCTTAAACTCAAAAGTTTTGCATTGCGACTGAACGTGGGGATGTGCCGGGAAGTTTGTGTTTGTCGACAAGTTCGCGAAGAAGGCCATGATTTGGCAAGCGATTTGCAATTGTAGCCTGAAAACGGAACCATTCGTCACATCCTCGACGATGACACAAATTTACATCCAGTATTGGCTATTTTGCAGCTTTTAACGATCTGACCACTATCACTATGCAACTTGAATTTAGGTTTTAGGTGTGAAGTCAGAGCAAGGGAAATCCATTCACTTTCAACTTAAGGCATGGCCCACTTAGTGATGGAACAAACTCTTTTGCTTATTACAACGGTCTGAGTGGACGGTTTCGGAAGTTTTTGACGTCTATATGTTGACAATAACAATAAAAATAACATTGTATATTTTCAATGAATAAAACGCTCTCGTTTTGAAGACAGTCACCATTCGTGAAAAGCGTAAAAAGAACCCTGCAGATTCATCTGGAAAATTCATCGTGCTCCGCCTCCAAGCTGGCTTGTTTCTGGGCTTGCTTCTAGTCCGTTGGACTGTCTTGATCCAGATTTATTAATTTACACTGAAAATCATTCAGTTCGTGTCAAAAATGTTTCAATTAAGAAAAAAAAAAACCTCTCGACAATCAAACCAAGTCAAGTGTTCCACAATGAACTGCCTTCCCGCTACATCATAACTCACGAAGTATGACGCCAGTGAGCAAAATAAATTCGGTACAGGAAACTATTTTCCATGGGAAAATGGACGCCTTGCACGAACGGAGCCCGCAAGTCCCCCATTCTGCTACTCGGTCTTCTTCCGTTCGGAAGTCTCTACTCTGTCTCAAGGAGCCTGTTTTCGAGTACTTCTGTGGACCGATAACGAGCCATTTTGGACCTTCATTGCCGGTTCTTATGAGTTATTTTTTTGTGTGTCGTCTGGTGGCATTAGTGACCCATATGCCGTTGGTCGGTCACTCCACGCTGGACTATTTTCGCCAGCTGGCACAGTCGTACTGGCTGTGGCGATGGCGTAGATAATTTATGGCAGACCGGTGTGTATGCGAATGCCACTGGCCATAAAGCGGGCCCATAAATTTTACCCTCGAATAACCGGCGGTGCTGTGGTCGCCAAGAAAAGCTGTCGTGATATGCCAAGGAATTATGCTCGTGGAAGAAAAAAGATTTCCAAGCTCAACGCTGCATGGCAAATCCGCTCCGACAGTTGAGCTGTTCTCCACTGACCGAATTAGGTGTGAGTGAGCGCCAGCGAGAGAAATGTTGCAGATGATTTCCTTGGGAGGGTTCCGTTTTGAAAGTTCGTTTGCTTGCCACCCCTGGGACTGGGAGTATTTTCCTTCCACAGGGCAGAGCTGAGCTGACGACAACGACGAAAGGACGATGGAAATCTATGGCGCTGAGTGACAAATAATTCAATGAACCGGAAATCCAATCGATTGATCATCGATTGGAGTTTGACGCTTTTGCGCTGGGCGATAGTGAAATGAAATAAAAGAGCCGGGTTGTCCCTGGTAGGTATTCCTTCTACTCGCCCCTGACGGTCTTTCACAGGCACTTTGCTCGAACGTATAGTTGTGTAGGAAGCCGGTGAAGGGTGAATGAATGAATTGAAATAATTGATTGCTACGGTCTATCTCCCACGATTTTCGAGCGGTTTAACGGAAGTTTAGTTTAGATCCAAGACCCAAGGAAGGAGCGGCCCTCTCTTATGGGCAGTGTGCCAGAACTTTGATAGCTTTTCTGATTAGGAATCGACTGCAGGCTGGGATTACTTATACAAATAATGACTTTTCAGTCACACGAATGATAGAAACGCTTTCGAGTTCATTGTTTGTTTATGATTGATTTTTGATTAAATCTAATTGTAAAGGTAAGGTTGTAATCTCATTTCAGCACTTAAGACCCTTTTCATGAATTGCGAACTACTTTTTCCACCACTTCCATAATTATTAGCAATGGTCTGTGATTCAACATCACACTATCATGATACTTCGTCTTAATCCTTTGAAGCGGGGAACAAATAATTGTATGGAATTTCTCTACGGAATGTTGTTTTGTAGCGTAATCTAATTGCCGTCACCTTGAGCAAGTGGAGTGAATCAAACGAGCCAGCTATCAGCTGAATTTTTATCTCGCAGTTTTAAGTTTTGGTTCTGTCTTAACTCCTCTTTCAACTTAACCCTATGTCCTATGGAGGAGAGGTGGGTTCGTATTTGAAAGTAGCAAACCAATTACGAACAAGTGGCTCTCTGATGTTTCACATATCGCTTCATAGAATTATGTTATTCATTTTGATGTTGGATAACATCCTTCGGCAACATATAAAGATGCAAAATGAGGAATCAAAAATTGCATACTTGCATATCTACACACTTTGAAAAATTCATGTAAATTTCGGTGCCGTAAGTCCAACGTCCAAGCCTCCTTTTAAGCTCAAAAATAAGCTAAAAGAAACGAAACGATAAACTCAATGAAACACACCTTATGTTGACTTGCGAATGTTTCGGATTCGGGAGACATAACTGTACAAGGAATTATTGTTACTTTCTTGATTCACATCAAAGACAATTTACTGTAGGCGAAACAAATTGATCAACCTCCTACCAATTTACAATCTTTTTATTTTTCTGGTGAACATCAGTTTCTTTTTATGTGTGTTCCTCCATGATTTATCAATTTATGTTTAGTTATCACATTCCCAAATACGATGTTTATATCTTTCATTGAGATTTTGCGTGATGAATTATGAAAAAGGGTAAAAAATTAATTACGCAAACAAAGTTTAGCCACCCCCAAAAGGCTATTACGATTTAAGTGTGTTTGACAAAGTTTTAGAGTAAATTCTGCTACCTTCTCGATTATAAACATTGTAATTAGCTGTCGTTTAGTGCTATTGAATTTCAGTTTCGTGTTCAAAATGGGAAGTAATTTGTTGCAAAATGCCCATAATAGCACAAACTTCGATCAGCATCCGAAATTTGTTTATTAAACATCACAAAACTGGCAAATGCTAACGTGATATTGCCAAAATTGTCCACTTGCACAAGGATACGGTTGCTAGGATTGTGCAAATGCATGAAAAGCGTGCTTTTATCCCACTAGCTAAGCGATCGGAGTGTCCTTTAAAGGCAACTAGCCGAATTCACTGAACTATCGTTAAGAAGGCGGAGCTGGACCGGAGACTATCGCCTCAGAAAACTGCGAAGCAAATTTAAAGCGAGTTTTCCATTCAACTGACATCACCATCAAGGGCAGAGTAGCACTTAAAAAGCCAAGGTAGTCCGTAAAAAACAAGAAAAAAAAGATTGAAGTGGGCACAGGACTACATTTCTTGGCCCAGTGGTGACTGGAATAAGGTAATTTGGTCAGACGAGACGAAATTAATGAATGACTTAATACTTAAGCGTGTTTCGATCAGAATTTGGTCGACTTAAACTTGATACATTTCCTTTCACCGTGCATTAAAAAACTTTGCACACTCCTCATTTTGAAGCTGTTTGTGTGACGCATCATGCTTTTATTTTGACTTTGAGATTAGCACTTCACTATCAAAATATCGTCCAAGGAAGAGAATCAACGCGTCAAAATTTTGTACGTGCGTAGCGAAAATCTAAACAACTCTAAATCAACTGTTACCAACGTATTAAATGTGTTCGGTGAACGTTTGTCGACAGCCAGGAAAGCTGGAGCGGGGGAAAAATCAAAAGCCGGAGGCCACAGCGACGGCAAAAAGAGTTGCCCGTTGTTTCGAGCGGAACCCCAACATCTCCGTCTGAGATGTCGCAAAGAAGCTGGGAGTGGCGCCTTCAACCGCGGATGAAGCTAAAAAACGAGCGGGACTGACGACTAACAAAAAGTGGTGACTCCAAATCGCGACGATAAACAAAACACGTCGGCCAAAGCACGATCGCGAAAGTTGTACACGACGATGCGGACGGAGTTTAATTACGTGGTACAGGACGATGAAACTTGAGTCAAAGCAGACTTTAAACAGCTTCCTGGACAGGAATTTTATACGGCAACCGGACAGGGAAAAGTAGTAGATATTTTCAAGTACATTCATCTGTCAAATTTCGCGAAAAAATATTTGGTGTGGCAGGCTATCTGTACCTGTGGCTTGAAGAGCATCGTTTACATTGCGACCGGAACCGTCAACCAGGAAATTTATCTGAGCGAGTGCTTACAAAAACATCTACTGCCTTTCCTGAAGCGACACAATTCTTCCGTTCTATTTGGGCCGGATTTGGCATCTTGCCATTAAGGAAAAAAGGCCATGGAGTGGTATGCTGCCAACAACGTTCAAGTGGTGCCCAACGACAAGAACCTTCCCAATACGCCAGAGCTCCGTCCAATCAAACAATATTGAGCCATCGTCAAGCGAAACCTTAAGAAGACTCAAACATCTCTGGTGAGCAAGAAACTGTTCAAGGCAATTGGTAAAATGGAAGTTTAGCTGAATATTTCTGCGGTATCCTGTATTAACTGAACTTGAAAAAGAAAAAGAATTTGACTTATTAATAAAAACTTTGATCGACTCACACACAGACTCAGTGCATTCCTGTTGTGCGCTGTGATCTGTCTGAGCCGGTTGGGCTTTTCAAGAAGACGCAGTAAATCAAACACAAACTTTTTTTAATAATCATTTATTTGCACAGGCTCAATCGAATTAACTTCACAGAGCCAAATTTTCATAATCAAACACAAACTAATAAATGAAGAAAACAACTCAAGCAGATCTTACCAGAAGGCAAGATCTGGCGGCGCATGCGATACGTGCGGAAACGTGACAACCTCAGTAGCAGGGATCCCCGGTAAAACCGGAGAGGCCATGGATGGGCCTGGGCTCATACGGGCCATGGAGAGAAAACACGATATGCGTCCTGAAAGGATGGTAGTCGCAGAACAGCTGAATGCGATAATCGACTTTACGTCGGGTCACAACAACATCAGAAAGGACCTTAAACATAGCTTGTTGCAGCTTCGTAGGTCCGTGCAGGTGGCATGTCGCGAGAGAGACGAACTGGAAGCTAAGCTCCTAGCCGACCAAAGTGCCAAAGAAATGGCAAGGCTAGTTGCAGCGGAAAAAGCCAGGAAATCCGCGCAGACGGAAGCGCGAGTTCCCGCCTCACCGTGGTGGCAGGGACATCAAAGCGACGGCCCCATAGGTTCAGAGACATATGGGAGCATGGTTATGGAACTGGCGGGTCCAACCGCACGTCCTTCGAAGCGTGAAGTGAGTGACCCCGACGCCAAGGGTTGCAAAAAAGGCAACGGCGGCAAAAACTGCAACGGTGGCAACGGTGGCAAAGGCGGAAATAGCGGCCAAGGTGCCAATAGCGCCAACACAACCTCGGTGGTGCGGAAACCCCAACCCGCTAAGATTGGCCCAAGTGATAGGACCAGCCCTAGTAATTACCCTTCCAGAGGCAGGGAAACCCTTGGACCAAGGTCCGGAAAAGGGGAGGTAGACCCCTGAAAGTCTGGCTCAAAAACGTAACCGTGGTGAGGCACTCATCGTGAAGGCCAAAGAGTTTAAGTACTCCGAGGTTCCCAAGGCGATACGCGGCGATGGTAAGCTCGTGGATCTAGGTGTTGACGTGCGGAGTATCCGCCGTACTCGCACCGGAAAAATGACCCTAAAGCTTAAGAAGGACACTAAGCTGAAGCGCCCAGTGTATAAAAGCTGGCAGAACAGGCCCTAGGAGCGGGAGTTCTGGCCACGTTAGTGACTCTCCACACAGAAAAAAATAATTAATTTAAACAAGCATGTAAAATATCCCCTCGTTTAAATCCAATCTAAAAGAGGCGTTAACAACGAAATTGTTCGCAACTTTTCATGTGCAATACAACAATATTGGCAATCTTTCATACGTATCTTTCATGGCGTCTTTCAGGCGTTATATGGTTTAAATTTACATGAAATATCCTATTATATTCTGGCAAATCTAGCATTCCCTTTATGTGCATTAGATAACGCAGAAAATTCAATGTTTCTTTTTATCTGTGCAATGTAAAAATTTGGGTGAGATCACGTAGACTGATGTAATCTCCACAGCCATCAAGGCCCAGTGTGGGGTCGAGGTTGCCACAACAGCCATACGGCTGTGAATGGTCCGCTTGGGACTCAAGTGGCAACAGTACGACTGCCGGTTGCCACCGCAGACTCGGCTCTAAAGGCGGAAAAACTCAAATTGGGGTTCACTGAGTCGGCACCAACCGCCCAAAGCATGCTTTAAGTACCTCGAGAGCAAATATAAGTCGTGGGAATGTAAAGGCCCCGATATGAGCAATCTATGCCGGAGGAAAAAGGTCACTAGGCCTGGGACTGCAAGGAGCCCCCTTAATGCATGACGCCACGGGAGGTCCCAAGTGCTCGGCCTACAAGGGTAATCCAAAATGTTAAGCACAGTGCGGGTAACCCAATTGAATCTAAACCACTGTGAGGCGGCTCAGCAACTGCTTTTTAAATAATATCCGACCCATGCGGATGGGTCTTATAAGGCAGTACTATGGATGACGGGTAAGTTCCCAGTCAAGAAGGTGTCCACCTCAAACGAGGGCTTCGCGGTCGCAAAAGTGAACGTAGTGTTCATTTGCAGCTGATATGCACCGCCGAGAGGGTCGATTGACCAGTTCTCACAAATGATAGACCGAATGACAATGGAGCTAACTGGCCATAGTCCGCTGGTAATAGCGGGCGACTTCAACGCCTAGGCGTTAGAGTGGAACAGCCGCCTTACCAACCCAAGGGGCCAGATATTGCTTGAGGCCCAGGCCAGGCTCAATGTAGACCTGACCAACGTAGGTATTAAAAGTACCCACCATAGGAACGGAGCGGAGTCGACTATCGATGTGACGTTCTGCAGCATCGGGCTGTTGAACAACGGGAGAGTTACTGGATAGCTACTCGTATAGCGACCACCTGGTGGTTCGCTTTAGCATCACTCACAGCGCTAGGCAGCGCGTAGAGGGAGAAGCACCAAGACGTTTGTCCGCAGATGGAGGACGTCGTGCTTCGATAAAGAAGTATTTAAAGAGGTGCTAGAGCGGAAACAAAGACTAAGCGCTACACACGATCGCTGCGGTGATCAAATCGTAGCTCTGCTGACACGAGTGTGCGACGCAACCATGCCCAGAAAGGTCAAACCTAGGGATGGAAGGTCGCCGGTGTACTGGTGGACAAAGGTCGGATCACCGACCACCGGAGAACCTGCCACCGAGCTAGAAGCAGGATGCAAAGATCGCGGTTGGACTCTGAAAGAACGGAGTGCTGCGTGCTTAAAAAATAGATAAAAGCCAGCAGACGAGCCTGCTTTAAGGGTCTGTGTTCAAAAGCAACGCGAACCCTTAGGGGTCGCCTATCAGGTAATGGTCCGACAAGGAGCAGCGGCAACTCCAACCGGTGATCACCAGAGCTGGCCGGGTGTCATTCCGAGCCATGACCCAGAGGCCCTGACCCTGGCAGATTTGCCCCATGGCAATGGCAACGCCAGACAAAAGGGCGAAACGACCGTTTACAAACGAGGAACCCATCGCGATTGGCAAATCACTGAAGGTAAACAAAGTGCCAGAACCTGAAGGTATACCGAACCTGACCACCAAGACGGCTATTTCACTGGCGCCCGGAATGTTCAGGGTGGCGATGCAAAGATGCCTGGACGAACCGCTGTTCAAGAATAACAAATTTGTTTAGTTCTCTGTGCTTCAACAAAAGGGATGATCACTCGCGGTCGTTCTTTTTTTCTCGTGGAGGCCAATCGTCAGTATTTATTCGATCGCTTTTCTACGTAAAGTGAGTTGCAGGAAGTGAAATACTACCGATACTTTCGTGTCGAAAAAAAGGACGCAAAAACACATTTCGCATCGGCTATGTGAACTGAAGTGTGGTTTTCTTTCACCCGTTTTGCAATTTGGTTATTCGTGATATCTTTTTCCGACCACCCAATGTTCAGCCTTCTCATTCGCGTTTCCAGATGAATGCGACTCATCTTTGCAACGATCCATTGTACCCGAAACCAATCGATTCCAACAACACATTATTGGCATGTAAACAAACATATGGCGAAAAACACACAACAAATTTAAGCCATTTTATAGTAATTACTGTTGTTAATGTTGTTAACTACTTTTCGATACACTCTTTAGGTACACTACCAAACTTTTAGCTTGTCATTGATCTTTTGATCAGCAATATGTATTTCTCATTTCGTTTCTTTCACCGGTATGTTGGAAATGACGTTTATGATGACAAGCTTGATGTTTAGTTTTAAAACGAGCAAACGTCAGAGATGCTTTACGTTATAATACCAGTACATCATACCATCCAGCTTAGATAAGTTTTGTAAAAGTTTTATGAAAGACACTAAAAATCAGTTTGGTGTTATTGTGGCAGTAAGAGGTTTTATATTTCAGTCAGGTTACGAACCGACAGCTTCTTTACAAAGATCTTGAAGCCTTGTCTTCTAAATTTTTTTTTACTCCTATCAAAGGTTTTATTTTGACTTTATGCACACGTAAAATACTGTTCTGAAGTACCGTTTTAGGACTCACTTATACTATCTTGTTAAGGTCACTGAAGTATGTTGAAATCATTTTGTCTTCAGTTAATGCATTAAACGACAAATTGGAATTAAGGGTAGTCACCAAATGACCAAATAGTTTTATAGTAGCCATTGCGACGATAAATTGGCTTAGTGGAAAATTCTGTGATTTTTTTCAATCGCCATATTGAAATATAAGAAATTATTGAAATGAGGAAAAATAAATGCACCAATTATTAAATGTAATGCAAATGAACTGTTAATCAGAGACCAATTTTGGCATTCGTTTAGATAACCTGATAGAATGCCATCAATTTTCAAGAAATTCATGGTTAATTTATCGAATATATTTGTTTCAATTTTGTTTTTTTTTGTAAACTCGTATAATTTCCGAGGCGAATAAATTTTCAGCTTTTATCGTGCCATTATTCATCATAAAATTAAAAGCAAAATATTATTTTTAACATGATACGAACTAAAAAATTTTTTTTTTTTTTTGATATTTTGCTATCAAACAGAAATTTACAGCAACATTAGAACTAAGATATGATTTACTGTTAAATGCATCAGACGAGGAGTAATTCTCGCTGGAACCAGGCCGCCATTGGCACATATCTTTTGATTTCAAATTTTTCATCGCTATTAGTTAGAATATATTGAAACAAGATAAAAACGCTTTGGTTGAGCCAAATTGATGGACCCCTCGTTTTCTAAGGGACTAAACATGTTGTAAAAATGTCGATTTTTGGATAATTTCAAGGTAAGTAAACATGTTATATCACAAAATTTTACATTGAAACATCTTCAAAACTCGTTGCTGTTGTACAGAGGATAAATAAAGCTTTCAATTGATGTTAAAAAAAAATGTGGTGGCCATATTGGATTTGGCCGCCATCTTGAATTTTATCAATAATATCGATTTTTCACTATGAGCGCACCGCTCAATTCTCAATTCAATTCTGAGCACACCATCTGAAAGCTGAGAAAAAATACATAAGATGCAGTCGAGACATTTACCCGATAAAAACATCTATATAATAAAAATGAGTTGGGGTTTCCTTTGTCACGATTTAACTCGCGAGCGCAAAGCCCGATCAGCGTGAAATTTTGTATGTAGGGATTTTTGGGGCCGGAGAATAATCTTATGACTGTTTGAGACCCCTCCCTTCACTGGAAAGGATGGCTCCCATACAAATGAATCACATATTTCTACATAACTCGAGTACTAATCAAGCCAAAGAAACCAAATTTAGCATGTAAGAGTTTTTGAAAGCAAAAAAGGTTTTTATGGTAGCTTGAGAACCCTCCCCGTCATAAAAGGGGGGGCTACCATACAAATAAAACACAATATTCTGCATAACTCAGGAACTAATCAAGCAAAACGGAACTGATATTTAGCATGTGGTGGTTTTTAAGACAAAAAATGTTTCTATGTTGATTTGAGACCCCTCCCCTTTCTGAAAGAGGAGGAAACCTATTCAAATAAAACGCAAATCCTTGCGTAACTCGAGAACTAATAAGATAAATGGAACAAAATTTCGCATGTGGATGTTTTTGATGGAGAAATGTTTCTGTGGTGATTTGAGACTCTTCCGTCATATGAGAAGAAAGGGGGAGGGAGTGCTCTCAAACAAATGGAACCCAAATTTCTGCATAACTCGAGAAATAATCAAGCAAATGGAACCAAATTTGGAATGGACGAGTTTTTAAGGCATGAAATGTTTTTATGGTGGCTCAAAGCCCCTCCTCCCTCTAAAAGGGGGGCTCTCATACAAATGAAACAAATTTCAACCAAACATGAGAACTATACCTACTGCTTTGCAAATTTGTATTCAGTGGTTTTTGGGTTCAGGAAAAGCATCTTATGATAGTTCGAAAGCCCTCCCGCTTCTAGAAAGGGTGGGATCCATACAAATGAAAAACAAATTCCTGCATAATTCGAGAAATAATCAAGCAAATGGAACCAAAATAGGTATGGGTGAGTTTTTGAAGGCAAGCCAATGATTTTGTGGTAATTTAAGACCCTCTCCTCACTCTGAAAAGGGGGCTACCATACATACGAAACACAAATTTAAACCAAACATGAGAACTATCCCTACCGCTATTTGTATGCAGCGGTTTTTGGGTCGGAAAAGGATCTTATTATAGTTCGACACCCCCTCACCTTTAAAGGGGCTCCCATACTAAGGAAAAACTATATTTGCATAACTCAGCAACTAATAAAGCAAATGGAATCAAATTTGGCATGTGGAATTTTTGAAGGAGAGATATATGCCTATGGTGGTTTAAGACCACTACTGCCCTCTTAATGAGGGGGGTCCCATAGAAATGAAACGCAATTTTCTGCATAACTCGAGAACTAATAAAGCAAATGGAATCAAAATTTGGCATATGGATTTTTTGAAGGTCAGACATATTTCTTTGGTGAATTCAAACACAAATTTCAACCAATCCTAGAGAATTATCCAGGTAACTAAGCCACAAACTGTGTATTGTCTGGGTAAGAAGATTCTGTTCTGATAGAGAGTTTGAACTCCGTATTTATCAAAAAAAAAACCATTAAAAAAAGCGTCAGTTCTATGTCATGTTTATTCATTTAGTTGCAGGCGTAGCAACGCTCGCACCGGGATCAGCTAGTATTTTTCTAAAAGAGAGTTTTGACGTTTTTGCGTGTATTGCGCAATATCAATGTGTATCATATTTCTATACGCAACAAAGCATAATTTTGCAATCACTGTTTTTTGTGTTCTGTGGCAAATCAAAGAACAATCATTTTAAGTAAAAAAAATTTTGCCATCTTCGTTTGAGACGCCATTTTGATTGTAAGCGGTATGGCGTGTTTTCACTTTTTTTATTTTCCAAATTCCGATATGAGATTAGAATAGTGATTAAATACAATATAATTTGAGCTGTTTCAAGTGAAAATAAAATACCAATGAAATCGTATTCTAGATTCTAAAGTTCATATTCATAGCTTTAAATCTTAGGTTGTGGAATTTTATCTCAGAGCTCTTCTGAATATTTTTTAGATATGATTATGTGCTCGTTTCAGGGGCAAAAAAAACATATGGTAGTTTTGAGAGTCCCTTTGATGGTTTGAACATTCTCCATTCGAATTTGCAGTTTAGCCAACGATGATTATCGTAATCGAGCTGTCCCCGGTAACTTTGGAAAGACATTGTTTGTCCTTGTTGCTCTACAGCCATGCATAGAATGAGGAAGCATCTGTTATCAGCTTGTCTCTATTTGGCGTTAAGCTGTATTCTGAAGTTATATTTGTTCTTGTACTGACTCCCAGCTCCATCGGTGAACACGTGGGTCTTTGTTATCTGCGTAAGATTGATCTTCATGAACTCAAACAGCTAACAAACAGGCAGTGGACCAAAACATGACATTATGCTCAAGAACAGGTGAAATAATAATTAATGTTTTATGAAGAATCTCTGGATCCATCATATCAAAAGATATGTGCCAATGGCGGCCTGGTTCCAGCGAGAATTACTCAGAGCAAAGAATTTAACAAAGCAGAACAACAAAAATCAACCACGATATCATAGTAGAGTATGACGGCTGTTTTCATTTGGTCCTATGCTGGTTTTGATGGCAGCCAAAAGGTTTTATGAAGGCCAAATGTTTATGATCTTATAAAGGTTTTATTAATTTATTTACACAACCGTCTATAGAGTGTGCCACTTGGTACACATTTTGGTTTAAAAGATGCATAGAGGAGGTGTTGGTGTACAAAACAGATTTGAATGTCGTTTCATCAAAAATAGCCGGGTGGAGTGCCATACCGCTGGAATAAAACTAAAATTGTTACTTGGGTAGCCATGGTTAACAAAGCGACTTGGAAAAACTGGCACACTTGCTTACCGATTACTATCGAATCATTATTTATCGGTAAATATTGCTGAGCACATTCGAAAAAAAAAACCATTGCATTTGATACCAATGTTGGTGCATATATACTTCTCAAACAACAGAAAAATTATGAAATAAGTAGAGATTTCAGATTATCTATATATGAAATAAATTCAACTCAAGCGTTACTGCTACTTGGCACCCCAGTGGGTCTGGGTTCAATTCCAGTCGACGTCGGTGGTTTTTCTGAGGCGAAAAAATCTTCAGCAGATAAGAAACTGATGATTTCTAGATAAGGCTCTTCGAATGTTCAAAATGAGAGTAATTAATTTGTAAATGTTCATGATTCCAACAATGAGAACTGCTCATCATATTTGTTTTAATTATTCTGAAGAATATAGAAGTTCTAGATCTATTTCATACCAACTGATGGAAACAAAACCCCCATCTGAAATAATCTTAATAATCATTTTGTACACCACTGGTATCCGATACTTGAAAGCTTGGTGAAACCAGTTCGTAGAGAGTTGGAATCTTTGTTCTCACCCTAGTCTAAAGAAGGCACGCATGCGTTTATTAACTATTCAGAGGCATCTAGAACTCTACGGACAAGTTTATTACCTGCAAGTAATAGAAGAATGCCATTTATTCCTGCCAATTCAATAAATCAATCATTTACGCAGCAATTCAAGATCCATCAACATACCAAGGCAAAGCATCATCCAATCCCCAAACGAAATAGCCATTTGAAGGACAAATGCAAGCAAACAGTTACTTTTATCGTTACGTGTTACGTTCCTACCATCTCTTCACAGCGGTGCATTAGTTTGATTTCAGTTAGACTTTGCAGTTGGCATCGTCTCTTGGATGGCCATCAGGATGTTATATAATTTTCCAAGACAAGCTCAATGTGATTTTGTATGTTCAAGAATGAAGATTATGAGGTGTCAAAGAGAATCTTCTTTACGATGATGACGGTGATGATGGCAATGGCACAGATAGTAACTATGTTCCTTTCTTTGCTGCTGCTGCTGTTTAAGACGATGATGATGATGATGGTGATGATAGTCCCTAAGCTATCCAAGGTTGTAAAGCAATGAGCTGGTGACTTACTGGATCTGGTAAGACACGTAATTTTTCCCATATTGTAGCGCTATAAATGGGAAATTCCATGAGGAAAGGAAAGCATCGGGTCGTAAAAGTTAATGGACGTTTTATATTTCTGTGTGTAGTTTACGCTAGGGAACGAAAGAAAAAAATAATGTTCACGCTAGCCAATGAAACATTCATGTGATTTGAGGTACACAGTGGAGAAATTAAGAAGCTTGCTTCATTGAGCAAATTCCTCAGGATGCAGAAAGGGTAGGAAACTCAATGCTTTATTTTTACAACCTGTTGGCAGACCAGACGAACAGATCCCTGGAATCTATCTCAATTAAATAGAATGGCATAAATTTCCTGTTTCGCCTCACACTGTCAACACTGTCGACTGTTGTGTATTTGTTTTAGGGTTGTAGTAATACATTTACCCAAAAAGACGTGAAATTCAGGTAAATATATCATCCATAGGTAAATTCATGTTATTCTAATAAAACAGTTTTTCCCCTTCCACTGATTCGATAAATATTGAATAACAACCCTAATCCCTGACAGCTCACGGAAAGACGAGCTTCAAAACAGAAGATTTTCGCAAATTTCCCCACTGCGTTCAATCTGCACACAGCAGCCGTCAGTGACAGTGCCATTTTTTCTTCTAGCTCCCATGCTCTCCATTCATCGTCTTCACCGTCGGAAAGTCTCCTACGCTCTGCTCTCCCGAGGAATTGTACTCTGGTTTCAAAGGGATGCACTTTTCCACTGGCATTCAGCCTCCAGTATTGCTTCATGGATTTGCATAAAAGAAGCCCTGTAAATCTTATAACTTCCATGAGCTGATGAGACGAATGGACAGATCTTGGAATGGAGCATGGGAGGTAAGCAGGACTCTTAAAGTAGGAGCACGTGCCTTGTACATCAGAAGACGGATTCGATTTAAATGTTTGCAAGACCGATGGAACGGCCCCAGCTCATCCTGGCATGGTTTCTCCATGTTTTGTATCATATTATCGAGGTTATGCCATTGGGTCTCGATCTTGGAGATGTTCTAACAATGTGAAATACGAGAAGGCTTTGGTTTCTTCTAGTGATTTCCTCTCGGATCGTGGAGTGGGAGAACTTCCGTCCTGGAGAACAGAGGGTCCTTCTTTTGCATTTATTGCAGCAGCAAAATTGTACGACCCTGTCTGATCTGCAGATGTAGCGGATTGTAAGAAGCTTTGTGTCGCGCTGGCTGCTACAAGCTGGCAATGCATTTATCTTATTTCTTCTGTTCGGAGCAGAGCGGTATTTCGATTTTTATCACCGAGATTCGATTGCATACATTGGATCTGCTTTCATCTCCATGGCTGAAGCCAACTATGCATGAAATATGGGATTATGGTAACAAGGAAAAAGATTTAAATTGAATTGTTACCGAGATGTTGAGCGGCGCAATTGGACGTTATAAATGGCTCACGGTGGAAGATTTATCGTTGGCTGGGCTGCAGCAAAAACATGGAAAATATAATGAGATGATGGGATACCATTAGCTTTTTTTTTTGGTTTACACGCTTAAGAAAAAAACACGTTAATTTAAATCTGTTTGGATACTCACAAAGGAAGTGGTCCTCCACGTAGTTAGCATAAATGTGAATGAACATATCATTCAACACCTGGGACGTTTGATAAAGCAGTATGTAATCAATAATTCGAACTATCAATAATTAGACGTTAAACCTTCTGATCTATCGGATCATACCTTCAGAAACGAGTATTAGACTCAGACAATTTCTAAGCCATGGATTAAAGTTCCCAATTGCAGGGACTTATTATAAACATGCGGATTGCTTTCCGATCATGAATATGTTTTTTTCAGCTCCGAAATCTGTACATAAACTAACAATATTGTATGAGTGCGATTCCGTGCATGTGTGAGAAGGCGTAATGAAATAGGACAGTTCACAATTTGCTGCAAACCCCAATTTCCTCAACCCGCTCCTTCGTTTTACCCATCCGCTTTCGAAAACAATCAAACAAATCATGTCGATTACTACGATCACATATTCGTTCACTAGCTGGTTATGAGACAGATGAACACTGCCAAATTTGAGCTTGTCATTGATATTTTGATTAGTAATGTGCATTTCTTATTTCATTTACTCTCACGTAAATGTTAGACAAAGCGACTGAGACAAAAAATGGGATGCTTCGTTTAGAAACAAACAATTTGTAAGAGACAGCAGGCTTCACGTTATAATATCAGTGCGCTATATCCATGGTTAACAAAGAAGAGAGGAAATATGGGATCTCTTCAAAGCAACAGTGATGCCATACCCAAGTAACACCAGAAACATCTTCTTAGACAAGAATATAAGAGCATTGTTAAAAAGAAGTCGTGAGGATGAAATACCAAACATGTCTTGTCTTGAACAAGTTTTGAGTATGTTTTTCTATACATGTTCGGTTCGAACGTGGTACCAGAACAGCGAACATTTTTTTCCATATTTGTTCGATCAACTTGAATTTTACTTCTTGCAAACATTGGTGACTATTTGTCATCATACCACTACGAACTATCTTTACTCAGTTTTGAGGCTACATACTTTTGTCTGATTTGAGTCAAACGTACTTAATTGTTGGTTGTTTAGTGAAATTATTCAGAATAGATTGTGGATACCATACAGTGACGGCTGAAAATATGTTTAAACCGTTTATTTGAAATATTGGAATAAATATAAACACTACCTAATAGTCAGATTGTGGTGAAACTTACTGATTCAAATACAAGCCGAATTGGGCATAGGGATTTATTAAAATGTTACGTAAAACAACAGTTCGGGAGGTTGTTTAGTATGTGTTATAAATTCTTACGCTTTATTTATAGGGGAGTCTTTTGAGATGTCACTATGCACAACATAATAAAAAAATATATTTGTATTTTCCTTCATACTGACATTGGTCTGTTCAATTTTACAAAACAAACGCAGAATTTAAAAATCGAACATTTGATAATCATATGTGTGACTAATGTTTTTACCCGTACTGTAGATTTGTACTGTAGACTTGTACTGTAGGACTGTAAACTTTGAATATTTCCCATGATGATTTTTGTGGATTCCATAAAAAGATCTCACTCAAATTCAATAATTTATTCAAGGTTCCTTCTACTTTTTCCAATCACTGGCGCATAAAATGGTAAAACGGATAGTTGCACTGCTAACCTTGAGCCGCATATACAATTTTGATGCATTTTCCACTCCTATTTGAAAAAATAATAAACAATCCTCTTTAACACAAAAAATACTATAAGCTACGGTATCCTCTCGCCATTGAAAAATCTTGTTTTTATTTTATGAACTTCATTTATTTTATTACCGTGCTTACTTTGACAAACATATCATTATGTTATAAGCGCGCTGTTTTGAAACAAATGCAAAATACACAAAATCAAAATATGAGTGAACTTCTTCAGCAGGTAGGAAACTGATGGTTTTCTAGATGATGTATTTTGAATCTTCAAAAATTAAAGTAATAAGTGTGTAATCAATCATCGAATCATTAACCCGAAAAATAGAACTTGTGTTCGTATAAATAAAAGGGAAATAATTTGAAAAATGTAGGAGTTTTAGGCTTATTTCTTAACAACTGATTAAAACAGTCACCCCCTGATTAAGCCTGTTGAGATTGGCAACACGTCTCGACACGCTGTCAACGCGACTGACGTTAGCAGTCAATACCGCTGTCGTAATGACAATACGGACGGCGGGAAAAAATGATAGAAAAGACTGACTGTCATTTCCGATCAGTATCAGTGAAATTAGATGTGAGTTAGGATCTGTGAGTTGAAAATAATATGATGATTAAATAACTTATTTAAACATATCAAGATCTTACAGCTAGTTGAATACTTAAAAGCCATTGTTGTTAAAAGCTAAAATATTATTGTTAATTCTCACAACTTGTTCAAGAAAAGTAAGTTCTAAATATGAATTTGAAAACTAAGCCTAACCTTAAAATTTTATATGCAGAATCCTCGTGTTACCTGTTGATACGGCGAAGATTGCGTTTGAACCGTAATTTGTAAACCGATTTTGGAAGTAATGTGTGAAATTTATCAAAAAATCTAAACCTAACTGAAATAAACTTATAGCTAAAGCTACATTACAACCTATTCATCGAGCGTTGTGATTCGCCAAACGAAATCGCCATGCAATTATTTACCGCATCTATTCTTTTTTCAACTCGAGACATTTAGTCCTGTGATATTCCAGCTTTTCACGCCACACACTTAATTTTTTTTTATAAAATTCGGTCTTTCTAGATGCACCCAAATGAAGCGGCTAGAAAGACTTAAATTTATGTCCTCCTTTAAATTTAACATTAACTGAACACTTCTTCAATCCACGGCAAAAACAAATCTGCTGAAGATTCAACGAATTCAGTATCGTTGTTTTCTTATCGCTCTAGGTTGCATGAACTCTACCCATACCATGAGTTAGAGGTTTTTTTAGAGGCCATTGACAGACCATTTCGCGGAATTGACGCTCTGGTTCTTCATCCGATGCGAGGTTTTAAATTCATCGGTCATTGATGCCCTCGAAAAGCAGCTCGAACAGAAGGCCCAAACCCGTTTTACAACACTGAAGGAAAGTTCATATTTGGTTGATACCAATCGTGATAACTTCTCAGACCTCCTCGATTCTCCTGTGGTTTTGGATCTGTCAATAAGGGAAAACATCGTCGGGATCCCAGATTACATCGGTGCGGAGTTGATATCACCAATTTTTGCAAGCAAATATGGGCACGTCAACGAGGATCGTAGGTTCTTTACAGATGGGTCAAAAACAGATGATTCCAGAGGTTTTGAAGTTTATAACACGGTTAATAGCACCTGCATTATGTTACAAAAGCCATGTTCTGTATATATTGGTGAACCAGCAGCTATATACTATTCTCTTGAACATACTCCATTTTCTCCGACAGTCTTAGCCCACTGGAAGCTGTTCGGCCGATGCAGTTGGTCAAGCACTCCACATATTTCCTATATGGAATACGTATAAGTTTGAGTGCTTTGCCTAAATGCTCTTTCACTATCACCATGGCTGGGGTCCCTTCACATTGCTCGATTCCAGGCAATAAGAAGGCGGACTCACTGGCTAATGTTGGTGCTACGAAAAGCGATGTCTACGAGCATCAAATCGCATGCAATGAATTTTTCTCATTGGCTCGTCAAGCGACTTTGATGAGCTGGCAACGTAAATGAAGGGAGAGATTGTGAACTGGGTAGATAGTTGCATTCAATTCTTCCTCAAGTATCAAAGAAAGCATGGTTTAAAAGGATGGAAGTGCGGCGCGATTTCACTTGTCTTATGAGCCGACTGATGCCAATCACTACTTACTGGAGTTGGACTTTTGAACAGCAAACTTTGTTGTTTGTGGCAGGGACTACCAGGATATCGATCATGTCGTGTGGAAATGTAACGAGCATATGAATGCCAGATCTCAGCCGAAAAAACTCTCCGACTTCGAAGAAAACACCCCAAGCCTGTTAGAGAGGTATTGGTGGGCTTTGATTTAGAGAACATGAATCAAATCTATTAGTTTTTTAAGAGAATTAGGGTCAGAATCTGATTAAAGTTCGCTAATTCCCTGTCTTTTTGTGGTACCCCTTTTGATCAAACGTTCTCTTCTCGTTGTAATCTTCCAAATCTTCTTTTCTTTCCGTTCCTTCGCAGATTATCTCCGCTATGCCCACCATTAACTGCAGCTCTGTAGCGGCAGGTATTCGAGAAAAATAAGAACCTATTATGTTTACCCAACCTGTTATAAATGGTAATCCATCACCTTGAATAAACCGGGAGTAGTTCGGTTATTTAATTATTTTATTTAAATTGTGGGTTCAAAGCTGTAAACCATGGAACCTGTCACTCAAGCATCCTTTTATAGAAGCTCCACCGAAGATTTCGTTTATCCTCAACACGAAGGAAGGCTTAATTATACTGTATTGAACGATCAAATGTTCTTTTTAGACTATTGAATGTTTTCAAGTAATGATAAAATAATACCTCAGTCATAACTGTGTCTGTAACTATCATCGGAGGGAAAGAGAGACATACTGCAGCGTGCGTTGTCAATGTTGGCCAATGCACAAATGTTGCAAACTTCTACTGGTAGAATGACCTATTTTTCAGCTCCATTATTTTTGGATTTGAATCTTTTTGACCATTGATTGATTCACGTGACACAAAATTTAAATCTTTATATTTTAAATTTTGAACAGTGCAAACCAATTATATGATTTTTCGAATTCCGCAAAAAACTAGGTTAGTCAAAAAGTTTTGAAAGCGACATCTATGGAACACTAGAAAAAACCATGCAAGGATGGTGAAGGTATAAAAGAATCTTCTCCTTCATTTCCAACCGTTTACTGATGGGTTTTGGAGCTTAAGCGTGGCCGTACACGCCCAGGACGTTCAAAAAGTGCATCATCACCAAAAATAATAGCGAAAATTCTGGATATGGTTTTGGAAGATCATCGATCGACTGTGGACGGGATTGCTGACACCATAGGCATATCTCATGGTACCACATGGCATGTTTTTGCTGAAGTTTTGGGTTTCAACAAAACGGTGTGCACAATGGGTGCTGCATTCGCAAACAATGCAACAAAAACACATTTGAATGCGACTTTCTGAGCAACATTTGAATGACAGGTACTTTGGCTCCGAATCGAGTTCATAAATTGCCAAAAAGGTTTCAGAATCCGTTTTTTTATTGATAGATTATCTCCAAACTGGTAAGACAATCAACTCTGATTATGATTGTGACCTTTTGGTCCAGTTGAACGAGAAAAAAAGGGAAAATAGACCCGGTTTTGCATCAAGAATCACAAGCTCAACAAATTATCGCGAGAATCGGTGAATTAGGGTGAGAATTGTTACAGCATCCACCCTATTCCCCAGATTTAGCTCCCTCTGACTTCTGGCTGTTCTCACACTTCAAAAAATTCAATTTTATCAAGTTTAAAAAGCAAATTGCATGGGGCCAAATTCGGAGAATACTGTGGATGAGTCAACAATTCGTAGGTGCCCATGACTTTTCCGGTCGATGGAACCGTTTTCCCTTCCTTGAAGCAGGTTCGCCGGGTTAAGGTCACTGTTTGGACTGATCTTTCGTTTCAGGCGTGTAGTGATGGGTTCATGTTTTGTAAGTAGTCACTAAACGCCGTAGAATACCTTTCGGATTGCGCTTAAAAAATTTCAAACAGTGCCCTGACGTTGTTGATAAACTGCATTCAACTTCACTTTGATTCCCTCACACGTCTTTCCATCCAAAAAAAAAAAAGAAAGAGAATCACTGACCTATATTGCTCCTTCTCAATGGTTGCAAACAAAAGTGTACCTTAAAACTTTCAACAGCTATCAAAACAAAACTACTCGATTAATCTGTCTGAAATTTTGACAGATATTGTTTTGAAGATGGCGTTTAATGATGCTACACACTTTTTGCGCCAGAGATGCCATCAGTCGCTAAACACGAGTACTTGTCATACAGCCCACGTATATTGGAATTTGAATTATTGAATCTTAAAAAATGTTTGAAAATTGTGAGATAAGGCACTCAAGTATTGCGTTTTTGTGAATTGAAATGTGACTGTAATTCTTTGACAACAAAAAAATCAAAATTGTTTCAAAATAAGTACAATTTTTTTCCCATTCGACGTCGGTGGTTTATCTGAAGCAAAAAAAACCGGTCACGTCGTCCTTCCGAAGGTAAGTAAAGCCGTTGGTCCTGGCTCATATAGACTGTTCCAGAGAGTATAAGCACACGTTCAAAATTACAAAAAAGTCCTTTTTATTTTTAGTTTTAATAATTTTATTTGGAAAATCATATTGGTATTTGTGTTTTATTTGATATTTTACTCTCGTTTAATCAAAATATTTATTCATATCTAAGACTGCTAATTTTTCCTCGAACATGACCTATTAGCTTCTGCACAGTTGTACATCCCA
Source organism: Aedes japonicus (assembly GCA_034211315.2). NCBI lineage: Eukaryota > Metazoa > Arthropoda > Insecta > Diptera > Culicidae > Aedes > Aedes japonicus. The sequence continues at coordinate 93,117 of JASCZW010000955.1, forward strand.
CCATTTCGACCACTTTTGGCCAATCTTTTTAAAATTTTTGGATGTCGTACGATGGTTTTATGAATTTTCGAAGCTTTGCTTTGGTTAAAGCACAAAAAGTCTCGATTGGCCGTGCCTCCGGGCAGTTCGGCGGATTCATTTTGACTTTTGTACCATTGATTTGTCCTTTGTGTGATGGCATGACGCCAAATCAGGCCAAAACACTACTTGACCCTCGTGCTGCCTGATCATTGGCAATAATCACTTCTGGAGGCATTCCTTAACGTATTTCTGAGTGTTCATCGTCTCCGTTGTGATGTACGATATAGATGTTTTACCACACTCGCAGACTGCCTGCCAAACCATAATCTTCTTACCGAATTTTTCGGTAAAAATTGCCTTCGCCGTTTCGGGGATGTCTTTGTCTTCGCTTACAGTATAGAATTGTGGTCCGGGAAGCGTTTTGTAATTTAGTTTCACATACGTTACATCGTCCATTATTATACACCCAGAATTTCTACACACTAACGAATCGTAGAGTTTGCACGTGGTTTCATGGACGCAGCCTGTTTTGCCCAAGTCTTTCTTTGGCACGCATGACGTTATTCGACGAGGTCCCTAGTATTTTCGCAACATCCCGAACGGAAGTTGCTAGTTTTCGCTTGTAGGCATCCCTGATCTTTTTATCGATATCCGGACTAACAGGACCGGATTTCCGACCACTCTTTGGCGCATCTTCAAACGTACACTGTTCTCTATATTTTCGAATTGCAGATTCTACCGTTCCGACGCTTACACCCTCTTCCTTGGCCAATTTTCTCAAGGAGAGTCCGCTCACAGTGCACCATTTTTGCACGATATTTTTTCGTTGTTCCGGAGTAGGACCGCGCATTCTGATAGGTAACTCAAAACTGAGCACTTTTTTGATGCTATGTCATTCAAAAGTGTGCAAACAAAAGGAGGCAGTCAAAACATGTTGAAATATTTCATTATATTCAAAGTGACCGTTAAAATAAGGTGTGCTAATACTTTCTGGAACAGTCGTTATTCGTGAGTCGATAGGTAGGGTCCAGGTGGTGGAGTCGTCTTCCTGGCGTCGGTGATTGTCACCATGCCAGGAAATCGGCCGACGGAAAAAAAAGTTGTTTGCGTGGTTTCCTGAGATAACCTTTAAAAAACATTCGCAAACACCATTCCAGTCGGCTGAATAGTGCCACGGAACGAAAAAACGTTGTTTTTTTTTACTGGAAGTTTTGACCTTTGATCGAATGATCATTCACACTGTTTCACAATCTCAAACTAACGTGATAACAGTACAGTACAATCATTGAATTATTATACGTTTGAATACATTAGACTGTACAATCTCTCTAGGAAACCAGGCAGTTGAAAAGTGCGGAAGAATTAAAGATTTAGGTGTTATTTTAGATAAGAAACTAACATTCATTGACCACTATAACACAATAATCAGTAAAGCAAGTAGCATGCTAGGATTTATAAAACGATTTAGTTACAGCTTTCATGACCCATACACAATAAAAACATTATACGTTGCATATGTGAGGTCAATACTTGAGTATTGTAGCGTAGTATGGTCACCTTTTTCCGTCACGCACGAACAACGAATAGAATCAGTTCAAAAGCAATTTATACTGTTTGCCCTTCGAAAACTAGGTTGGACAAGATTTCCTTTACCATCTTATAAAGCTCGTTGTATGCTCATCAGCATCCAAACATTAAAAGAGCGTCGAGAATTTGCAATGGTCTCATTTGTAAACGATATCGTTTCGCATCGTATTGATTCTGAAGAACTTTTATCAAAACTTAACTTTTACATACCAAGTCGTCAACTACGAAATAGAAATGTTTTTACTACAAGCCACCATCGTACAAATTATGCTAAATTTGGACCTTTAAATCGGATGATGGCAACATACAATATGCATTGCGAAAACGTTGACTTTACAACGACAAAATGTAAATTAAAGCAATACTTTAATGATATTCGATAAAAAGCTGCTCATAAATGTACTAGTATATAAGCCAAATACTGTTTCAAATATATTTATGTAGATATAAGAGTGACAAAATATGTAAAAATAACTGTAACAAAAGGTCTACACATGATTGACGTCAAATAAATAAATAAAGTTTGCGTTGTTACAAAATGTAACAACGAAATCGCAACCGACTAAGGACAATAACAAAAAGTCTCTTTAATTTTGAAACGGTGTCAATGGCGACGAGGAATACATGATGAAAATAGCGCGACAACAAAATGCGCACTGGTCTGCGTTCAAATATCGACGTATTCAGACGTATTTCTGTTTTTGTTGTTTCGTATTTTCGTGACTTTCATCTTGAGGTTCGTAACGCCAGCAAGACGACCTGGACCCTACTTATCGAACCTATCAACACATGAGCCGGGACCAACGATTTTGCTTCCCATCCGAGAGAAACGTGAACCAAGATTTTTCATCTCAGAAAATCCCAATGGGAATTGATACCAGACCGACCGGGGTGTGCGACAACCACCCTTACTACTTGCATCGTCAGACATATATTCTCTCCTAATATATGGTGGAGAAGAACTAGAAGTTAGACTTAGAGATGTGCATGATGCTTTCACCGAAGTCATCGGCCGTGTAAGTCTCTAAAATCATAACATTCAAACTTCCATCAATTTTTTGCAGATTCAATAATATAACTTAATATTGTTTTAGAGTACATTCGAATGAACTGAAAGCTCATTCATTTTTCAATTTACGTCTTAAACTATTTATAGAACTCCAAGCATACACATTGATCCTCCTAGTCTCAGCCGGTAAAGCCGCAGCTACGTAGCCAACACCATGCTGGAGGTGACTGGGTCTCGATTCCCGGTGTGGTCTAGGAATTTTTTTGGTTGAGGAAAATTTCTCTACTCCCTGGGCATAGGGTATGATTCTACATACATGCCACACAATTATTCTGCAACAATGCACTATGGTCCAGATCACGGATTTACGAGGAAACATGCTCCCAGCGCCTAAACTTGAAACTTTACAGTAAAATGATGTTCTACAACATAGTTTGTATCACTAAGGCCCATTTTTTGATGTTAATTAAAATTAGGGTGGTCCCCATTTTCACGGAAATACAGAAACTAACTTTTTTATTTGCAGAAATAGACGTTTATACTCTTGTGCAAAGTTGTAGCGCAGATAATTTCATGGAAATTCCATATATAAATTTTTTTTGTAGCTTGAAAATTGACCGATTTAGAGCAATTTTCCCTCATCAACTTAGGGTGTACCATAATAAAATGGTTTTTTTGCTCTAACTTTTTTATTTCAATTCTCACTGTACAGTTGTATTCCGACGAGTTTGAGAACTTATAAAGACGCCTACTTTGGTTTACAAATTTTGCCGCTAGCCTTAATAAGTCAATAGTTATTGCAGTTTTTCTAAAAAAAATACGTTCTTTTCAAATGTTGATTTCTATGATTGGGGCAAACACAAAACAAATTAGAGACGTCATTTAATAGGACAATTTATATTGTTAAACATATGTGAAAACAAAAGATATGTTATTTCTGTATCTTGAGAAAATTACATTTGAATCTGGGATGGTTTTAGAAGAAAAACTTCAATAACTATTGATTGGTTAAAGCTAGCGGCAAAATTAATATATCAAAATACGCGCCTTTATAAGTTCTACAACTCGTTAAAATACAATTTTACGATAAAAATTGAAATAAAAAAGTTAGGACAGAAAAACTTTTTTTTATGGTACACCCTAAGTTGACGAGGGAAAAGTTGCTCTAAATCGGTCAATTTTTAACCTTAAAAAAAACTGGTGGTGAAACTTGAAATACAAACAAAGGCTCATTTTTTTATGTTGATTAAAATTAGGGTGGTCTCCATTTTCACGTTAATACAGAAACTTACTTTTTTATTTGCAGAAATAGACGTTTACGTTCTTGCACAAAGTTGTAGCGCAGATAATTTCATGGAATTTTGATTCACAAATTTTTTTTGTAGCTTGAAAATTGACCGATTTAGAGCAATTTTTCCTCATCAACTTAGGGTGAACCATAAAAAATGTTTTTTTGCCCTTACTTTTTTATTTCAATTTCCATTGTAAAACTTTGTTCTAACAAGTTATAGAACTTATAAAGGCGCGTATTTTGATATATTAATTTTGCCGCTAGTTTCAACCAATCAATAGTTATTGAAGTTTTTCTTCTAAAACCATCCCAGATTCAAATGTAATTTTTTCAAGATACAGAAATAACATATCTCTAGTTTTTACATATGTTTAACAATATAAATTGTCCTTTAAAATGACGTCTCTAATTTGTTTTGTGTTTGCCCCAATCATAGAAATCAACATTTGAAAAGAACGTATTTTTTTTAGAAAAACTGCAATAACTATTGACTTATTAAGGCTAGCGGCAAAATTTGTAAACCAAAGTAGGCGTCTTTATAAGTTCTCAAACTCGTCGGAATACAACTGTACGGTGAGAATTGAAATAAAAAAGTTAGAGCCAAAAAACCATTTTATTATGGTACACCCTAAGTTGATGAGGGAAAATTGCTCTAAATCGGTCAATTTTCAAGCTACAAAAAAAATTATATATGGAATTTCCATGAAATTATCTGCGCTACAACTTTGCGAAAGAGTGTAAACGTCTATTTCTGCAAATAAAAAAGTTAGCTTCTGTATTTCCATGAAAATGGGGACCACCCTAATTTTAATTAACATGAAAAAATGGACCTTAGTGATACAAACTATGTTGTAAAACATCATTTTACTGTAAAGTTTCAAGTTTAGGCGCTGGGAGCATGTTTCCTCGTAAATCCGTGATCTGGACCATAGTGCAATGGTACCTGGCATGGAAAGCTCTCAATTAATAACGGTATCGTTCGATGATTTGTTCAGTACTTTTTGGTAGCTAACAATGCTTCCAATTTCATAGATTTTTTTTCTGAAAATCTTCCGTATTGCTTACTGAGCTCTTTAATGACTTTCGACAGTTGAGAGTACATCACAAGTTTGACGACTTTTATTAAAAATACTTTTACTGAACTGCTTTTTAAACAATCAGATATTTAGAGTCGGTAAAGATTTTACTCACTTCAGTATTAAAAACATGGTGTGTACAAGTACGAGTTTCGAGCATAAATGCTATACGGGTGCCTCAACTCAATCCTTACTTCAGTGATGGAAGATTTTGCAGATATAAGGCGTCTTTAAAAAAAAACATGGACATTGCTTGTGAAGGACCAACGCACCCTTGGTGTTTTTGAATGGAAGATGTTTATTTATTTATCTATTTATTTATGTATTTATTTATTTATTGAATCAACTCTACATTACACAAACTTAAAATTAAAAATAACTGACATTTCAAATACGAGCCTAAAAGTGACCTGAAGATTCGCAAAATTCAAACAATTCTTCGACAGTCGTAAATTCTCATTAGTGGTTCGTAATTTCCAATCGCTGTTCGATGGAATCGTGGTTGGAGAAAAGTTCCACTCCGTAATGCTCGGTGGAACTCGATCTTCAGTTGAGAGAGGAAGCCTGAGCTCTTATTCAAAAAGTTTGGGCAAGAAACCTCGTTTGTTGATTTTTCCGTCGACGTGGCAATTGCAGCAGATTGCAACGAATCTGAACACGGCGGAAAATTTTGCGGATCACGTCATGGTAGATTACACGATGCCATCCGGATAAACCTGCGCTGTATTTTTTTCGATCCGCTAGCTCCAAGTCAATTGATCAGGAAGAAAACACCAAGACGGTAGCGTTGATCGCAGTACGGGTCTGCGAAGTCTCTGGAGATTCTCGACACAAACCCGAGCTGGCGATTGGCTTTAGAGATCAAAGCAGAGCAGTGGAGGTTAAACGATAATTTATGATCCAGTAGAACAACTAAATCGCTGGAACTTGGTCGGTTCTCGGCGAAGAACGAGGCCATTGATGGTATATTCGGAAAACAATCGGCTGCTTGATGCGGTCATTCGATATAACCAAACACTTTGGGTTGCCGATCATAAGTTTATTCCAAAGGCACCAATCAGTGCACTGATTCAATAATGATTGAAGACGAGTACAATCTTCGGCAGTTCGTACCACAAACAAAAACAGTTTTAAGTCATCAGCATACGCAAGCTGGCAGCCCTCTCCAAGTAGATGCGCCCGATGAAGAAGAACAAACAGCAGCGGGTCAAAGATATTGCCCTGTGTAACACCTGACGAGTTCGTAAAAAAAAACAGAAAGTGCTAGTATCATGTTTCACTCGCAGAGACCTGCCTTTTAAATAAGAGCGCAACCATGCCGTCAATCTTTCCGACGTACCAAGTTTTGATAGTTTCACCAACAGAATTTCATGGTTGATTGAATTAAACGCTGCTTTTAGATCAGTATAGACAACGTCTACTTATGCCCTTTCTCCAATTGCTCAAACAGGTCGTGGTAAAATCCTGAAGATGGGTGGGAAACAGAACGTACAGGAAGCCATGTTGGTCACCAGAGATGTTGCATTTGATGCGATCGAGGATATGTTGCGTACAATCTACGGTGGAGTGTAGATGGAAGGTGGAATGTTGAGGCGAATGAACCACGAATTGCCTCAGGTGCTGGTAGAACATTCCCTTGTACACTAAAATAGGTTGATTATGGTGGGCTGGGCATGTTAGAAGAATGTCGGATGACAACCCTGTCAAAATTATTCTCGGAAACGAACCGACGGACACAAGAAGAAGAGCCACGCAACGAGCAAGGTTGATAGATTAAGTAGCAGGTGACCAGCGGAACCTTCGTTGATAGCGAGGCTGGTGCAGTATAGTGGACCGAATACCATGGAGACAACTTTGAACAATCGAATAGAATGGAGACAACTTCTGTGTACAGCAGGGGCCATAGCAGCCATAGTCTGATTGGTAAGGTAAGATAATACAGCCTCAGAAAAAAACTACCCGCCCAGATTACCAGTTGTGGCGATCCAATCTGAATGGATTCAACGATGAAGAAGATGGACATTGTTATACGGAAGCTTCAGTCGAGACTGGTCGTGTTTGAGCAACAGACAATCCAGAAGGAGTGGCTGAAGTTGCTGGTGAAAAAAGCCTCACATGGGTCCGGATACTTTGCGACCCCCATCAAGGCCGGTAACTCAAATATATCTCCCACAAGAAGTCTTTCTGTGGCTGACGATCAGCGAGAAGGGAATATCCAAGCCTATGTTATTTTCTTCGGCACTTGCGATAAACGAGGAGATGCCACCTTCACCAAGTAGTATCACGCAAAGAAGAATGTGGGCTTTTTGTGGACCTGGCTTTGGCGTATTATGCAAAGAAATCACTGGAGGAGATAAACCGACCGCATTTAAACGTAGTACCGAAGACTAACGCTCTCAGCGCTATCCAGCTGCGAATGAAAATCTGTGGGCAAACCTCAAACAGATCTATATTTATGGTATTTTGAGCTTACTACTATACACTAGAGAAGTGTGTAAATGAGCATGAGCATAAGCATGATTGACCGTCTGAGTTTACTATACTATTATTGCCAAATCAGCTGGCAACCTACAAGATGATGCTTGGGACTAACATACATCTTCAATGTGTAAAAACTGGTTATCATAAACTAAGGCAATACCGGCACCGACCCCGCCCAAATGCAGGTCAAGTAAGGAAAGGGTTTTATATGTTGACATGATACTCGCTTTATTGGAACCCGCGGAATCCACTGCACTTGCACGAGAAATCACTGGAAGTTTGGATAGCAGGATTGGGTAGCAGCAGGGTTTGTTTTGGTTAACGATAAGCTGTCAAGTGAAATATTTGAAAATTAGTACCGATTTGAAACGATTTAAACCAACAGTAAGGATGCTATTGGAGCCACTCTCGACGCCTGAGATTCAATTTGGACCGATCTACAACAACAGTGCGGATGCGCTGGAGTAACATACATTGGTTTATTTGTTCCAAGATAGAGCGGCCCGACGAGGAATTTGAGACATTTTATTGGCGTTTACTAGTCATAGTTTGAAACAGTAATTTAGTATTATTATTGTTTATTTTTTAAATTTGAACAAGTGAAGTTTAGTTTCTCTGGTTTTAAATTAAAATCGATCTACTAATGAGCTCAAAAAAGTGTAATTTTAAAAAGTAAAGTGAAAATAATTATTTTTCAATCATTTTTGGTGACAATCCCGCTGATAACACATATTTGCAGTTTCGTGGACAACGATATTTGTTCAATTTTTTTTTTAGCTAGTATGCGGCAATGATGTACTCTTTGGCCTACGGAGTCGATCAAACATCAATCCCGAATACCTTCAAGATCGAATTCATTCGCCTATATAGTATAATTTTATCGCTGTTCCGTGTATATTCTCCTATCTTTTATCTCGTTCTCGCAAACTTACCTAGCTATTTCAAATTGATAAATCTTGATTGTTGTTTAATGAACATCGAATCGAGCTACATCAGATTACTCACAGCAAGTAAGCATACAAACTACAAACTTATACAGATTTTGAGTTATATCAATTCTAAATGATGAGATAGTGGCTGACGCCAACAATGCTTCAGCGAAAGCCCTTAATCCTTGACTTTCTACATTCCAAATTGAAATGTTTACAATTCATCAAATTCTAATGCCTACTCAATTCTTTCACTACTACATTTAAGATCCACAATGGAAACAAGGAGGCTTCACAACGAATGCTCTTAGCTTTTTTCCTCGAAATCACTCACAGTGATCCCATTAACTGGCCTGGCACAAAAAGTTTGCGGAAAAATGCCCGAACAATCTCTTATTGGTCTGAAAAACTAGAACCGTATCTCAAACAAGCAGCTTCCTCGAAAAACGCCACCTTCCGGGAAACGCTCGGCATAGAAAAGACTATATACTCAGCGCTGACATGTGTCACGCATTACTTACGTATCATACTCAACGGAAAAATGAAAGCGCTCAGTCCTCCGAGGAATGCCATTCAATTGCTCAGCCACACATGTAATGTTTCTTTGACATACTCCTCCAAGTGCGGTTCTTTTCATACGTTCGCAAATTGGCAATGACGGCTTGCAGATTTGCGATATGACGGTCTCTTTTCAGACTCAAATTGCGTTCTGTTCCTGTCGTTTCAGCGGATCCCATTATCATGGCTGGGTAGAAATTTCCAACCATTAAATTTCTTGAACGAGTGAACCGAGTGTCTTCTTGATACAGCTGCCTGTCCTGCTGTCAGTTATTTTCCGAGAGCAACTCATTTCGGTCCGGGCATATGCGGGTCTGAAAGGCACTGCCGAATTTTAAAGACTTAAAGATCACCTCATTTCTTCTTAAAGAAAAAAGTCGGAGACAAGCTGTTATGCCACTTATTGTTGAGGAAAACAAACCTTGAAAGCGTCGAGGTCGCCTCATTTTTCCTATGACGAACCGGTCTGAGGTTGACGAGTGATAACCGGAAGAGCAAGAATGAAACCAGAAATTGTGACAACACGAACGAGATCGGAAAGAAGGCCCGACGGAGGCAATCTCATTACCACGCCCTTAACAAGCGCTTGGCTTTAGATAATGGAAAGCAGAAAGCACACAGCAACACGAAAATGCTTCACCCCTGCGACCTTCCCAGATTTAATAATGTCACGACCAGCAAGGCGCAATGTTTGTGTGTTTATTCTCGGCAATTTGGGGGTCTTCCTGCCAGAAAGAAATGATTTCTAACTCACGACTCGGGCTATGAGCTATGCAGTAGCCAATCTATATCAGCCAGTGGTGTTTTTTCCTTCCTTCCCTATCTGCACTTGCTCAGCGACAAGGGTTCAAAATCCTTATCTTTTTTCATGTTTTCGCCTTCTGCGAAAGAAGTGATCTGCTCACGAATCAGAATGGATATCAGCAGATCATGAACAGTAGATTATGGTCGGGGTTATGAGATGTGAAGATGAATGTCGTGGTGGGAAAATTTTCCTAGAAATACTATTTTCTCATCAGACTTGCCAGCTGATTTCACGCATATTGATCGGAGTGGAATCTTCATTCTCATTTCTGTATGCTGATGCCGAGAATGTTTCAGTCCTGGGATCGAATTTTGTCGGAGGTCATTCCCGTGGTAACTCCAGATCCGAATATTTTTAAAGAATTGAATTTATGGCAGTAAGAGAATTAAACTTGAAGTAACTTCTCGGAATCATAAGTGTTGATGCACGGACAAAAGAGTTTTGTAGTTTTTTACTCGTTTCGTACACATGGATTTTGAACATGGAACAAATGTCTCACAAATTGTATGACACATTCTGCTTGTCATCTGTCGAAATGCTATTATTACACCTTTTTGTTAAATGCATGAAATGAATATCTCGAAGACCAACCAATATCGTTGCGGAAATCAGTAATTTATCCCAAAATAAAAATTTAAGCGCTGTCGAGAGTTATAAGTTCATACTCATTAATCAAGTAACTTCTCCCGAGTCATCACGACCTAGTGAAATCAACCACGAATTTAATAACAGCTCTTTCCAAAACGATAGGATCGATGCCCATAGTCCGAAACATAGAAGATCACAAACGCTGAACAACTGCAACCTCACCGAGTTGCGGTTGATCAGCATGTTGTTGTGACTCAGAACACGTCGAATGCTGCTTGGCGGCCGTTTTGCCAATTCACCATTCTTTTGCAATACGAACAACATTTTGAACGATACGGTAGAATGTATCGATCTAAAAACAATAATCACAAATTTGCAGGTAATTCATGATTAATTGATTAATATACTTCTTCAATTTTGTTTTTGCTATTGAAAGCACGCAAACCAGGCGCACACGTGTTATTCAAGATAAGTACCAGTTAAAGGGCGAACACGAAAACGTCAGTACATTCCAATAGCGTCTCTTTGCCACAAAACGTAGCCACACTTTCTCATTGATGTGTATTGTTTACATGCTGTCAAACTCGAAGTCGTGTTTTTGATTCAACGAAAATGGAGGTGAACCAACGCGAGTCGAGAGAACAAATTCTTTCCAAACACCTGGAATTTCCTGACCTGTCGAACCGGCAGTTGGGAAAAATGTTGAACATTCACCATTCAACCGTCTCCAGAGTGTTGAAGCGGTTCCAGGAGCGGTTGACGTTGGACCACGGCAAAGGAGCTGGAAGAAAACCGGGACCGGAGAACAAAAAGACGGAGGGAAAGGTGAAGCGGATGATTAAAGCAAATCCCAACGTCTCAAGCCGTGATTTGGCTAAAAAGATCGGCATGTCGCAGAGCTACGTCCAGAATGCAAAGAAGAGAGCTGAACTACATACATACAAGGTACAGAACTTCCCAAACCGCGATGAGCGGCAACAATCGACGGCTAAAACTCGGGCACGGAAGTTTCCACGAGAAGATGCTGACAAAATATGGCTGCTGTGTGATGGACGACGAAACGTATATAAAAGCTGATTTTAAGCAAATTCCGGGGTTGGAGTTTTTCACCGGCAAGAGCAAGTTCTATGTGGACGACAAATTGAAGAAGAAGAAAATGTCGAAGTTCGCCTCCAAATATCTCATTTGGCAGGCCATCTGCTCTTGCGGACTGAGGAGTGAGCCTTTCGTGACAAAGGGCACAGTAAATGGCGAGATCTTCAAATCTGAGTGCCTCGAGAAGCGCCTTTTGCCGTTCGTGCAGCAGCACGACAAAGCTCCGCTATTTTGGCCAGATTTGGCATCATGCCACTATTCTAAAAGTGTCCTGGAGTGGTATAAGGCCAATTATGTCCATTTTGTTCCCAAGGACATGAATCCGCCAAACTGTCCGGAGCTGCGCCCGGTGGAGCAGTACTGGGCAATGATGAAGCGGGAACTTCGGAAGAGCAAGAAGACAGTCAAAGACGAGAAGGACATGTTAAGAAAATGGAAAAAAAAAAACTGAGAAACTGGTACCGGATGACACTGTAAAGACTTTGATGGAGGGCATCATGCGAAAATGCGTTCAACTTTACACTCAAGGTTCAATCGATTAACTTTTCTTTTGATTTTTGAAGTAAATATATGTATAAAACTACCCTAAAATTTTGGTTAGATTCTAAACATCATAAGAAAATTGGCATGACATTTTCGGTGTCGCAATAATTTCGTGTTCGCCCTTTAAAACACGCTGGTTTAGAATTTTCACTTCACAGCTTTTGGTTCAAATGAAAGTTCTTGAAATGAATTACTATGTTCCTAAGTCAATTTATTTGAAAAGTGTCCTATTTGCAGCCGGATGTTTGAATAAGTGTACAGATTTGGAAACCTAATTTTAAGTATATATTTTTCGACATAAAGGTATCGTAACATCAAAGCTTCAAACCTACAGGTAGCATTAAAACGTTGTTGGAGAAGAAGTTGAGAAGATCTGAGAATTGAAAAACATACACTGAAACCAAAAAAAAAACATGTATAAAAAAACTTTTACTTCTAAATTTCAAAGTCTTGGAAGAGTGATTTAACATTTTTTTTCGGGAAGATCTTGAAGTTTTTGAAAAACGTACTGTTGACTGTGCACTGAAGATTGTAGACACTGTTGTTTGGTTTTTTTAGGCAGTTTTTTTAGGTGCTTTCGAATCAAACTGTTGTGTTGTTGCATAATGGTTGGTAAATTACTGGACAATGCGTACTATTGGTACTTCGCGTACCTGCAGGTATAAAATAGATCCTACTGCGATCCTTAGCCTCTTGTCCAGTCACTCCTATCCCTACCTCCCCGTGGTGCCGACTGGGGTATGAGTAACCATAGTATAGATCGGGTAACCGACTCAGGTGGGACCTTGGTCATATGCTGACAGGGAAGGGGGGGTTGCTCTCTTCAAAAGGTGCAGTCTATCTGAGTGTCTGTTCTCCACGTTAGGGGCGGCTCAAAGCAGCGTCTGTTCTCCATGTTAGGAGCGGCTGATCATCGTCCTTGTGCCAACGTGGGACTCTAAAAAGTGCTGTGCACGATGGTCTCCCGGCGAGACAGGGGGTTGGGGAAGGCCCAACAATCCGCCCTTAATAAATCAATGTTACAAATAATACAGAAGTTAATACGGACCGGAACAATCGGCAAAGACCTAGGCGACGAATCAAGGACTACGATATGAAACTCGGAACATGGAACTGCAAATCGCCCTGCTTCCTGGCTGCGATAGGATAATCTCATGACGAACTTCAACCACGTAACTTCGAAGTCGTAGCACTGCAGGAGGTTTGCTGGACAGGACAGAAGGTGACGGAAAAGCGGGCATCGAGCGGCTACTTTCTACCAGAGCTGTGGTACCACAAACGAGCTGGGCACCGGCTTTGTAGTGCTGGGCAAAATGTGTCAACGCGTGATTGGATGGATTCCGATCAACGCTAGAATGTGCAAACTGAGGATCAAGAGTCGATTCTTCAACTACAGCATCATCAACGTACACTGCCCATACGACGGGAGACTCGATGACTAAAAAGAAGCGTTCTACGCGCAGCTAGAGCAAGTGTATGATGGCTGCCCCCAGCGGGACGTAAAAATCGTCATTGGTGACATGAACGCTCAGGTAGGACGGGAGGCAATGTACAGACCGGTAAACATTGATTCAATTTGTATTCCTCGGTCTCTGAACGGGTTTTCATACCTGAAGCGAATCTCATTCTCAAATCTCCTCCAACTGGTGAGATGAGTTTCTCTCGTGAACCACCAGTCGTAAGCTCTCCCCTCCAATCTACGATGGCTATTCCTGAGCAGCTCATCCTTAGAGACACCTTCATGACGCGCCAGTTTCTGAATTCCACTCAGACAATCTTCAACCTGAATCGACCTACCCGAGAAATTCAAATACCAGTTCTCCTTGACTTCTTAAATTGTTTCTGGCAATACTCTGAATCCGTTGACTATGACGAACGTTGGCCGTGTAATTATCGACGTCACTTTTTTTGTCTACATTGTTTAGATCTACTAACATAACTGAATTTGACGATCAGCTTCTCCTTTATCCTGTACTAATCACTGAATTGAAAAAGTTAAGTGGTATGCATTTAAGTTGAAGAGTGAGGATCAACAAAGAAAAACAAAATCGTGTGTTGCTGCGGTAAGATGGAAATAGATGAATGAATGGATAATGGCAAGGAAAAACGAAAACAAGAATGAACAATCGTAACATGGACGTATTGAGGCAAATTGGAATTCGTAAAAAAATCAGAATGCAAGAGTAAAGGCAACGTACACAACCCAACCCCCCTCACACACACACACACACACACACACACACACACACACACACACACACACACACACACACACACACACACACACACACACACACACACACACACACACACACACACGCATACAGGAGGATATCGAATGCTATCAACGGAGAGGAACCAGTACTGTGAGGAAGACGGCGAGGCTAGACTCCATGGTCAAATGGCAGCAGGAGTGGAACAAAGCGGAGAATGGAAGGTGGACCCACCGGCTCATCCCCAATGTGTCGACGTGGGTGAACAGGAAGCATGGAGAGGTGAACTTTTATGACACACAGTTCCTGTCCGGGCACGGCTGTTTTCGCCAATACCTGCACCGGTGTGGTCATGCGTCGTCACCTTTCTGCCCAGCGTGTGCCAACGTAGAGGAGACTCCAGAGCACGTGGTGTTCGACTGGCCGACTATCGGTGCACCGTCAATGATCTTTCGATCAGAAAACTGGCTAATGGAGAAGTTGTGAGGGTAGGAGCAATTCAAACTGCATTACGGAAGCATAAACAAAAGAGTTCTTTTGTAGATTCCCCAAGATGGGGTAGAAAATCCAGTTCCGCTGACCATACAATCGACAGAAAGGTTAGGAACTAGTACAAACAAACTAAAGAATCTGTGCATTGATTTATTCTCTACAGAGTTTGAATTGTTCAATATAAACACTCCATAACTCAATTTAAGGGTGTATCGATCAAAATTCGGTCGACTTAAACTAGACGCATTTTTTTTCATCGTTCATCGAACACTTTTGTCAATGGGGGTGTCATTTTAAAGCTGTGTGTATGTGTGTGTAGCATCATGCCTCTTTTCTGATTTTAAGATTAGCACTTCAGTTATCAAAATGTCGTCGAAGGAAGAGAAGCAACGAATCAAAATTTTGCAAGTGCATGGTGAAAATCCAAACTACTCTCACGTCAAGTTGGCGAAATTCTTGAATATGGCTAAATCAACTGTTACTAACGAATTGAAAGTGTTCGATGAACGTTTGTCGACAGCCAGGCAAGCTGGATCGGGGAGAAATCGAAAGTCGGAGGCCACAGCGATGACAAAATGAGTTGCCCGCTGTTTAGAGTGGAACCCCAACCTCTCCGTCCGAGATGTCGCAAAGAAGCTGGGTGTGGCGCCTGCCTTCAACCGTGGATGGAGCTTAAAAACGAGCTGGACTGTCGACTTAGTAGAAAGTGGTGACTCCACATCGCGACGATAAAGAAAACACGTCGAGACGAAGTTTGATTGCGTGGTACAGGACGATAAAACTTACGTCAAGACAAACTTCAAACAGCTTTCTGGACAGGAATTTTATACGGCAACCGGACGGGAACGTTTACATTGTGACCGTAACCGTCAGCCAAGAAATTTATCTGCACGAGTGCCTACAAAAACGTCCACAGCCTTTCCTGAAGCGACACAATTGTTCCGTTAAATTTTGGCCGGATTTTGCCATCACGGAAAAAGGCCATGGAGTGGTATGCTGCCAACAACGTTCAAATGGTGCTCAAGGACAAGCACCCTCCCAACACGCCAGAGCTCGGCCCAATCGAACAATATTGGGCCATCGTCAAGCGGAACCTTAAGAAGACTCAAAAAGCTGTTGTGAGCGAGAAACAGTTCAAGGCAAACTGGCGTTCTGTGGCGAGTAAAGTGGACAAGGAGACTGTACAAAACGAGAGGTGTTAAACAAAAGACCCGGCATTTCGCATTCGGTAAAAGAAAGCTTAGCTTGTCCCATATTCTGTATTAACTGAACTTGAAAAAAGAAAAATAATTTGACTTATTAATAAAAAATATGATCGACTCACAAACATTATTGTTTGACCAAATTTTAATCGGAACACTCTTTTTTCTGAAACAAAGCTTTGCACTATCTATAAGGCATTCAATGTTTCTTTTTAAACTTCTTCATATTCAAGAAGTTTTAGGTAGACATTTATGCCTTAAACTCATATGTTATATACATTTTTGCAGATTGAAGAATTGAAGGAAGACACATTTTTCGAGGACAGTGTTGGAACACCCTTTATTCGGTGGATGACCGTTTCAAACGGAAGAAGCTATCGTAATTCACTTTGGTTTCGCTCGCCATATGTACTTGTGGCAAACGAATTGAATCTTTGGTGATCAAAAACACCATAAACGGTGAGATATAAAAAAAAACTGGGTGCTCCCTTAAGCGGCTTTTGCTTTTTTTTCGGTACAGCACGGTCAAAACCCATTATTTTGACTCGATCTGGTTTCATGCAACTACATCAAAAACCGTGTCAGAGTGGTATACAGGGTGCGGCAGAAAATAATGCGAAAATTTGTTCTGTTTCTTTCAAATCCCATTTTCAACTAATTCAAGCAATATCAACATTTTCGTGTTCAGTTATCTTTATAAACTCCTTTCAAACAAATGTATTCAATGTGTCCTCCATTTTTATTAATAACATCCTCGAGCCAGAGCATGCCTTTCGGACGTAGTCCTCCAACATTGACTGCCATGTGCGTGTTATGGTTGACTTCAGGGATTTCACAGTAGAGTGAGATGTTTTGCAGGCTAGTGTTTCAAGATATGCCCAAGTCGAATAATCTAACGGATTAAGATCTGGACTGCTAGGGGGCCACAAATCCTTCGGAAAAAACTTCATGTTATCGTTCAACCATTGTTGGGTTCGATTGAACGTGTGACACGGCGCTCCATCCTGCTGACATCGTTTTGGTCTTTGGAGAAATTAACCTTCACCCAAGGAAGCATTTGGTCCTTTAAAATACCGATATACACTTCGGTATTGATTTTAACTCCAGCATAAATGAAAACAGGCGGCATTTTCAAACCGTTGGACGCCACCAAGCCTGACATCATGACACCAGCCGGATGTTTGGTTTGAAATTTGAATTTCACTTTTTCCGGAACGTTCTCCATTTTCTGCGGTGAAATGGACCGGTCCGTGCGGCTGTTGGCCACAGCATCGATGCTGAAAAGCTTTTCGTCGGAGAACAGGATTATCTTTTTTTCCTTCTTCAACAAGGAAAGGAATTTCTTGGAACGAGTCACTCGTAGTTCTTTGACCCGGTCCGTAATCGTAAGTGGCGTTTCACTCTGGCTCTGGAAGATGCATGCAGGTCTTCTTTGATGATTCTCCGCATGGATTTCTCCGAAATATTGGCTTCCTTTGCAAATTTTCTTATGGAACGCACCGGGTTGCGAGCAATATTTGCACGGACCGATTTGATCACGTTCGGCGTGCGTGTAAAGTGCGAACGTCCGCTTCCCGGCTTCCGCTGCTTAGGACCATCCTGCCAAATGGCACCCTACCACCTTGGCAATCTCTTTCGGCTTCTTCTGGGCGAGCAACAAACTGGTGATCACTTTTTTCGCGAACATTTTGACGAATTTGCAATAAAACAAATAGCATGTTCGGATGCAGCACTTCAAATTAAACATAAAAAAATACAATTTTGACAGAAATTAGTCACTAGCTACACGAATTAACCCAATATTCAAGTTTGAACATTTTTTCATTATTTTATGCCGCACCCTGTATCGCTAATTCTGTGGATTTTGTACCGCCCAACTATTCGGTTCAGAAAGAGAAATGGACACGTTCTTTCGGCTTGGTCGCGGTAGATTCCATGTGTGAACTGGCTGACATCAACGTTCAAAAGTGCTTGAGCCAAATGGACAGCTTGTAATGACCATTTGAAGATGCGATGGGAGATTATGGCCCTGATATTCCTAAATGTAGCACGTTGTAAAACATTTCATGTCTTCTATAGTGAGTCTAGATATGCGTTACTAAAGTCAACTCTTCAAAAGCAAAAACATCGAGACGACAATCTGTATCCTACATCAAGGGTTGAAACAGTGATTGGGGAAGCCAATTTTTCTAATACAAGCTTCAAGGTAAGATGATTTTAAAATCAAGGTAAAAAAAATCATATTGTTTCTCTGATTTTTTTCATATATAATACAACACTATATGTTGGGGTGAAGAGAGGGACCATCAGAACACCCGATTGAAGCGATTTGGATTGAAAGAGTGGGACTGTCAACTTCTTGTTGTTAACATTTTTTGAATACAGGGAGATCTCTTCTCCCAATCTAATGGGACTTAATACTAGGCGAGTGCACGGTTTTTGTGTGGTTTCTGCGAACTGTTTCTGAGAGAAGATTCTTTCTAGACCCTTGTAGCTTTAGGTTGCGCGTAAGTGTATCAGCTTAAGGGCCAACAATACGTTTTTGGCCCTTCACATAGAAACATGATGAAACATTTACGACAGCACAGCCTTTGTTCAAACCTTTTAATGATAACAGTTCAGTGTAGTTGCTTCACATCATCATGAGAAAAACGTACCCAAAGCAGCTGTACAGACTGACGAAGATGTCAATCGCAAATATCGAGCATTTATCTAAAATACATCCTAAAATTTAACTGAAGTATGGAAGCTGGAATGATTACATACACTTTACTACTGGTTTCATTTCGTAAGCTTTAGCCAATTTACTTATCAATCTTAAGTGTCGCAATAATTATCGACACACCCGTTAATATTATTAACCTTCTTCATAACGGTCACTGATTCCTCGTCATTTAATGAAATAATGGAAATGTATCGTACTACTTTTTCCATTCACGGTCGACATACCTGGAAATAAAAGAGAGAAATAGTTAGTTCAGTATATATAAAAATGGATTATACATACTAATGGAATTGAAGAATACAAAATTAATAAGAAAACAACTGAGAAGTAAGGCAAGATCCAAGGGACACGTGTATGAAAGTTTGTAAAAAAAACATGGTTATGTGGGACCCACAATTTTCAATTACCAATTATTTATCGGCTGCCTTACGGAACACGATGTATTTGCCTAATGGCCTTTTGTGGTCAAGTCAATTCCTGCCACCATGATTTTTTTTTTCATAAATCGTGAATAAGATCAATAAGATCATTTTACAAAAAAAATATTCCGTTTCCCGAAGGACGGACTAACGACAATGAGCCATAACAGTAGAAAAGAACGATGTCGGTGTATTCTTCAGCTTCTTCTTCGCTTTTTCGTTCGGTTTCTTTTCGGATTTGGCCACAAACTTCTTGGAATAGATCCAGCGTTTGAGGTTGGCCCCGAAATTCTTGGTTGGCCGTAGCTTGGGAACGTTCGAAGGATTTCGCTTACTTCGGTATCACAGTGATGGTCAGGTGGTCCAAGCATTTCACAATTTTCCACTCAGTTTTACGCTTCTGCTTCTGCTGGATTTTTCGGTTGCACATGGTCTTCGTATGCTGGAACGAAGTTTCTTCTCGATGCTCTTTGTGGATGCTAGATCTACTGTATCCCATAGAGACGTTGTATTACTCGTGTGCAAGTATCAGTAAGAACATACCATGAAAAAGATTTTTGTCACAAGCACATGAGCGACTGATTACCTCAATATTGGTATTTTTGGTACGTTCTTCTGACAACTTCGAGTTAATTCTTCAGAGACTAACTTCAGAGAAGTTCTTCTCAAAACTTCGGGTAACTACTTCAGAGAACTTTATGGAAACTCATAAGTTTACGACAAGTTTTCTTGAATACTTTAAATTTAAACCTGATCTAGATCTCAAAAAGCAGGTAATACACATTGTTTACATGTTCACTGGTGCCATGTAGCGGATGAGTTCTGAACTAATGTTAACAACATTTAAAAGGCCTCAATCAAGCAAACATCTTTGGTGAAGACGACATCTATGTCAAGGATCTCTAGATTCAGTTTATAAAATAAGTTTCCATGCACACTAGCGCTACGTAGTGAGATAATTCAGAACTTCAATCATCCTGAAGGCTGATCTACTGAGCAACTTTGCTGAACAAAGTAACTTTATATATACGAAGGATCACGAGATATTATCCGATGAAACAACAACGATCAATGCCCATGTATCATTTGAGACCACCATCAAGAGAAGTTTGTTTAGTTTTGAAAAATGCTTCTTTAGCATTTACATTTAAGATGAGGCAGTTATTTGAGTGGTCCTCAAAATATATCAAAATTTCAAATTTCGATGCCAATTTGTGGAGAAAAATGCAAATCGCATGAGGCCAAAATACGATATTCGGTGGATTTGGGATCCAAGCTAACGGAAACTGGCAGGCAGCTCTGGGTCTCAAGACTTTGTTTTCGGATTTTGTTGGCCAGTGTTATTCTCTCATTAATTAGTTCCCACTTGATGAGTGCGGCCTTTGCCTAGATGTTAAGTAGGAAGCCAACTCAATGGTACCAGCGAGCCTTATCACCTCGAATACGGGACTAAAACAGTACCTGTCCCGACGGTAATTTGTGTTCTCCAAAATTAAGCTAACTGAGTTCGAGCTTTATGCGTCACGCCTCGTTGGCAAATTCTATCAACTTACCTTGCTAAGCTTACGTTAAAACATGTCATGTTCCAATCAGTTGCAACCGTTTGAAGAATTCTCACGAGGTTTTTGAAACAAGATGGCTTTAGCGCAACTGCTGCTCATTTTTAGTTACAGGTATTCCAGTAGCTCAAACCCTCGAGGATTCAATAGATAATTTTGATCAACGTTTTTGGTCTAAAAAATATTTAAGCTCAATAATTTCGCAAACATACCGGCTGGAGAATGGAAGTAATCGTGTAGTTTCGAAAGTTTTCTTCTAAAGGAACCCGATAGGAAGAGCGATTTTGTTGTGAAGTGTTTACAACAAGTTCGAGCACCGAGAGTTTTGAGCGATAATAAGCACGCATGTTTTCCCACATTAGCTCGGACACCGTCTCTGAGGAGAACGGGCGCTGTAAACATTGATGCAATTTCTCGACCTCCGTTACATAGGCTATGAAGGTCTCACCTTTTTTCTGCCTCTATTCCCGTATTTGAGCTCGTATTCCTTGGCCTCTGTTCGGGTTTGCATACTTAAAGCGAATCTCATTCTCAAATCTCCTCCAACTGGAGAGATAAGTTTCCCTCATGAACCACCAGTTTCTGAATACTACTCAGAAAATCTTCGACCTGAATCGACGTACTGTCTCCCGAGAAATTCAAATCCCAGTTCTTCTTGACTTCCTTAATTGTTTCTGGCAATACTCTGAATCCGTTGTCGGTGACGAACGTCGGCAATCTATACACCCTCGCCATCTCTTTCCCTCGACCTCACTGTCCTCTGTAAATTATCATAATCTCGTTCATCCTTTGAGTTTGTTTGGCTATACTTTCTTAGGAAAGACTTTCTAGTCTTCCCTACGCTATGTTCTGTATTGAACTCTGTGTATCTAATATTCCTTCCTTGGCTTTCATTTTAACATGACATGTGGCTCTTACTACTTCCTTAACTTCCCTGTGAGATTTCAGGCTCTTAGTGCACTCCGGCTACCATCCATCACTTCCGTCACTAAAGGGTGATACGGTCAAAATTTGGTCAAGGGAAAACGCGTGTAAATCGGTGAAATCGTTTGTTTAAAAAATCAAATTAAATTTCTTTTTCAAGTTCAATTAGTATAAAATTCAGGAAAAATATTCAGTTAGGCTTCCGCTTTTCCAAATCCGAATTGCCGGGCCTTACGCTTGACCCCTGCCATCAGATTTTGTACAGCCACCTTGTCCACCTTCTTCGCCGCAGAAAGCCAGTTTGCCTTGAACTGCTGCTCGTCCTTAGCAGTTTTTTTGGTCTTCTTTAGGTTCCGCTTGACAATAGCCCAGTATTTCTCAATTGGGCGGAGCTCTGGCGTGTTGGGAGGGTTCTTGTCCTTGGGAACCACCTGCACGTTGTTGGCGGCGTACCACTCCATGGCCTTTTTACCGTAATGGCAAGATGCCAAATCCGGCCAAAACAGTACGGAACAACCGTGTTTCTTCAGGAAAGGCAGCAGACGTTTATTCAAACACTCTTTCACGTAAATTTATTGGTTGACAGTCCCGGAAGCTATAAAAATGCTGCTTTTCAAGCCACAGGTACAGATGGCTTGCCAAACCAGATATTTCTTTGCGAACTTTGACAGTTTCGTGTGCTTGAAAATATCTGCTACCTTTCCCCTTCCTTTTGCCGTATAAAACTCCTGTCCCGGAAGCTGCTTGTAGTCGGCTTTGACGTAGGTTTTGTCGTCCATTACCACGCCGTCAAACTTCGTCAGCATCGTCGTGTACAGCCTCCGGGATCGCGCTTTGGCCGTCGTATTTTGTTTATCATCGCGATTTGGAGTCACTACCTTCTTGTAAGTCGATAGTCCGGCTCGTTTTTGGCTCGATGCACGGTTGTAGACGATACACCCAGCTTATTTGCGGCATCTCGAGAGATAGGTTAGGGTTTCGCTTGAAACTACCGGCAACTCTCTTTGTCGTCTCAGCGGCTTCCGGTTTTCGATTTCCCCCGATCCAGACTTCCTGGCTGTCGACAAACGTTCCCCAAACACTTTAATTACATTTGTAACGGTTGATTTGGCAACTTTTAGCGATTTTGCCAACTTTGCGTGCGAGTAGCTCGGATTTTCGCGATGCGCGAGCAAAATTTTGATACGCTGCTCTTCTTGCTTGGACGGCATTTTGACAACTGAAGCGTGAATTCCAAAATCAAAATAGGAGCAACATTCTACACACACACACCTTCAAAATGAGGGGTGTTCAGGTTTTTTAAATGCAAAATTGAAAGAAATACGTCAAGTTGATATTGACCAAATTTTGACCGTATCGCCCTTTATCACAGACAAAACCTCAATCAAAAGACGCATAAAGTTCCCTTCTGGAGAGCAACAAAGTCATCTGTTTTTTTTTAAAAAAAAAAAACCTCTCTACACTCCTCCAATCACACTCCAAGGACAGCAGTAAAAGTGATCGAAGAGCCCGGCCTCGTGATTCCTGAAGCAAATGGCCCATCCAACCATAACATGACCAAAAAAAATTTATTCAAATACAATCACATAATGCGATCATTGCTAGTTTTTTTATGAAAATAGTAGCTGAAATTCATAAGTGAAATGCACATGTTCATACTGAAATGCTCAAAACCAAACGGAGCCTTCATTTGTTATATACATGCTTTGAAGCTCAATGGCTTCGGAATGCAAACATGATTCCAAAGCGTGCTGAAACCATCAACCAAACGAAAACGGAAAATAAGCAACATGACTAAAAGGCACACGATCTTCAATCGCACCTTCTCATCTAGCTACTGTCAAACTGACAACATTGCCCAGGCTACGCCAACCAACGTCTCCATGTTTCAGCCGGCAGTCCTCTGTGATCATATAACTCATGAAGGCGTGGAACTTACATGAACTTGTGAGGACCGCAGCAAATATACTATATTAACAATATAAGTCACTTCCTTGCCAACAGAACCATCTGGTGATAAAAAAGGTTAGCAAAATATATTTAACCATCAATTTGGTTAATTCATTTTACCGTATATCCACGGTAAAACATATATACTCTTTTTATGAGTATTGTTTGCTCACACAGAGAAAAGTTTCATAGTCAATTTTACCATTATTGGAGATTAGGCTGACTAGGGCAATATAATGATTTTCAACCAACCATAATCATGGTCAAAATGACCATTCAAATAGGACCCAGTCGAGTTATTAGTACGAGACACTGAAGAAGTCTGCACATTGTAGACGAAATACGCGTATCTGTTGAAGATAAGCAAAGGTAGTTGGCATTAAATGGAGATTACTAATTTTTCTTCTAATTTATAGTTGCATTCAAAATAGTTGATTCAATATTCACTATAATGTCAGAATAGTTCCTGTATCCATGACCATAGTCAATAATGTGATGATGAAAAAATGTCCCGGCCAAAATTGTGTAATCATGATTTATTTGTCGGTACCAGCATATGATTTTTCTCAGTACACTTTTGAGAATAACGCAGATCGGTCAAAATGGGCTTTTTATGCCTTATTTAGATTACGGAGTTGTAACATTATACAAGACTATCTTGATGACGTTTTTCATAGTGATAGTTTTTAAAAACCCTTTTATTATGTTACAACTCCGTAGTGTGAACAAGGCATTACTCCTAGAAGAGAATTAATTTTCCCTATTTCAATGAAGCAATGTCAGGAAACAAGCCTACACAGAAAAAAAATCTTGCAGTATAAACTGCCGATAAAATGGCCTATGCCTATTTTCAAAACAAACATGTAATTTCAGTCAAATTTACTACGTTTATGGTTCAGCTTTCAACATTTGTAGTAAATTTGACATACCTCATGTTGATATCAACCTCACCATTCATTTAATCGCAGGCATGGTAAAATCAAACGCATTGTTAAACACCTTAGTTTAACAATTTGTGAATCGTTCCAATTTGTCTGCTGAGTACTTTTGGAATATTACACTAGGTAAAACGATAACTGAATAGCATAGTTTGAGCGTGTGCATTTAGTAGTTGTCGCGCTTCTCACTTATGGCACCCCAAGCGCAAAAAAAGGGTCCCCTGAAAAAAGAGGGAAGTGACTTATATTGTTAATATAGTATATTTGACCGCAGGTAGGTCCACTGCACAACATTCGCTACGTGGCATAAACACTATTCTGGTGTCAGAAATATAAGAAATACTTAGCTGAGTTCCAACAAAAGTTCGAACAGCAACCAGCAACGAACAACAGCCGTCACCACCAGTTGAAAACTGCACCGGTAACGATTTCATCAAACTACCATAACCGCTGCTCTACACGCGATGCTTTTTCTGCTTTGACTCAGAACAAGATGAAATGGAGTCATCGGACTTCTGTTTTTTGCAGGTTTTCACAAACAGAGAGGGTTAGATAACAAATTCACAATAAACTTGTAAAATCTATATATATAAAAATGGATTTCTGTCTGTCTGTCTGTCTGTCTGTCTGTCTGTCTGTCTGTCTGTCTGTCTGTAATAGGCTCGAAAACTACTGAACCGATCAGCGTGAAATTTTGTACGGAAAAGGTTTTGGGGCCGGGGAAGGTTCTTATGATAGTTTGAGACCCCTCCCTTCTCTGGAAAGGGGGGCTCCCATACAAATGAAGCACAAATTTCTGCATAACTTGAGAACTGATCAAGCAAAGGAACCCAAATTAAGCATGCGGAAGTTTTTAGAGGCAATAAATGTTTATATGGTAGTCAGAGACCCCTCCCCTCTCTAAAAAGGGAGGCCCCCATACAAATGAAACAGAATTTTCTGCATATCTCAAGAACTAATCAAGCAAATGGAACCAAATTTTGCATGTGGGGTTTTGTGGAGACAATTTTTTTTTCTATGGTGGTTTGAGACCCTCCCTCTCCTAGGAGGGTGCTGTCATACAAATGAAACTAAAATTTCTCCATAACTTTAGATCTAATAAAGCAAATGGAACCAAATTTGGCATGCGGGGATTTTAAAGGCAATGATTGTTTCTACGATAGTATGAGACCCCTCCTCTCTCTGGGAGAGGGGGGTGTCATATAAAAGAAACAAAAGTTTCTATATATCTCGAGAACTAATCAAATGGAACCAAATTTGGCATGTACAGATTTTTGAAGGCAAGAAATATTTCTAAGGTGACTCTTCACCCCTCCGCCCTCTGTAAGAGGGGGGCTCTCATACAAATGAAACACACATTTGTGCATAACTCGAGAACTAATCAAGCATATGGAACCAAATTTGACATATGAAGGTTTTGGAGGACCGAAATGTATCTATAGAGGTTTGAGACTCCTCTGTCATCTGGAATGGGCCAAAGGGGGGGGGGGGCTTCCATACAAATGAAACACAAATTTCTGAATAACTCGAGAACTTATCAAGTTAATGGAACCAAACTTGGCGTGTGGAGTTTTTCGAAGGCAAGAAATGATTCTATTGTGGTTTGAGACTCCTCCGCTCACTGAAAGAGGGGTCTCTGATATATATGAAACACGATTTTTTGCATAACTCAAGAACAAATCAAGCAAATGGAACCAAATTTGGCAAATAGAGGTTTTTGAAGGAAACAAATGTTTCTAAGGTGGTTTGAGACCCCTCCGCCTTCTGAAAGGAGAGACTTCCATAAAAATGAAACATAATTTTTAGCATAACTCGAGAGCCAATGAAGCAAATGAAACCAAATTTGGCATGTTGAGGTTTTTGGAGGCAAGTAATATTTCTATGGAAGTTCAGAACTGGAGAACTAATCAAGTAAATCAAACCACTTTTAGCATATAGAGGTTTTTGGAGGCTAGATTTCTATATGCATAAAAATGAATTTCTGTCTGTCTGTTTGTTTGTCAGACCCTTATAGACTCGAAAAGTTCTGAACCGACCAACGTGAAAATTTATATGAAGGGGTTTTTGGGGCTGGAGAAGGTTCTTATGATTGTTTGAGACCCCTACTCTATCAGGAAGGGAGGCTCTCATACAAATGAGACACATATTACTTCATAACTCGAGAACTAAACAAGCAAATCGAATCAAATTTGGCATGTGGGGGGTTTTGAAGGTAAAAAAACCATAAAGATGCCAGTTATATTAAATTTCCTTCATTTAGTTGCAAGCGTAGCAGCGCACGCACCGGACGCAGCTATTATATGTATAACAAATGAATTTCTGTCTGTCTGAACCTTATAGAATCGAAAACTACTGAACCGATCGGCGTGATATTTTGCGTGGAGGGGTTTTTGGGTTCTTATGATAGTCTGGAACCCCTCCCATATCTGGAGGGGGGGGGGGCTCCCATACAAATGAAACACACATTTCTGCATAACTCGAGAACTAATCAAGCAAAGGAAACCAAATTTAGCATGTGGGAGTTTTTGGAGACAAGATATGTTTCTATGGTTTCTTGAGACCCCGCCACCCTCTGGAAAGGGGGGCTCCCATACAAATGAAACACAAATTTCAACCAAACATGAGAACTATCCCTACTGCCATGGAAATTTGTATGCAGGGGTTTATGGTTTGGAAAAGTATCCTATGATAGTTCGAGACCCCTCCCGCCTATAGAAAAGGGGGCTCCCATGCAAATGAAAAACAAATTCCTGCATAACTAATCATGCAAATGGAACCAAATTTGGTATAGGCGAGTTTTTGAAGGCGAGAAATGTTTTTATTGTAGTTTGAAGCCCCTCCTCTCTTTCTGAAAAGCGGGGGTCCCCATACAAATGAAACACAAATTTCAAACAAACATGAGAACTATGCCTACTGCTATGCAAATTTGTATGCAGTATGGCCGGAAAATTTGTATGCAGTATGTCCGGATTTTTTATGCTGGGATTTTTGGAGTCGGTGAAGGTCCTTATGATGATTCGAGACTCCTCCCTCATCTGGAAGGGGGTGCTCCCACACCAATGAAACACAAATTGCCACCTCACTCGAAAAATAATCAAGCAAATGGAACCAACTTTGGCATGCGGGGAGTTTTAGACAAGTTTTTTTTCTAAGGTGGTTTGAGACCTCATCTCTCTGGTTGGCCTCTCAAACATACAAAACAGAAATTGGAACCAAACATGAGAATTATCCATGCAACTTAAACTCAAAATGTGTATTTCTCGGGTGGGAAGCATGTACTGATAGAAGTTTGACCCCTGCTTAGCCAAGAATGGGGGATGCTTGAGTTACTCTCAGTGCTACATTATGCACAAGAAGTTGATCAAAGGTTATGCAAGGGAAAATAACATTCAAACTGACAGGATACGGCTTCATTTAATGATACATTTTTTTGTCAATGAAATGCTTCTACGCTGAAGGAAATACCTATAGAAACTACCGATCCAAAAGTTTAATAAAAACATAAAACTTTGTTTTTTTTTAGAAATTACATTAGTAAACGAAAATATTTTAACCAGATGCATTCACAAAAACAACATAAATGAGCAGGTTCTATTAAATTTTCATTCATTTTGTTGCATGCGTAGCAAGGCTCGCACCGGGTTCAGCTAGTCTAATATAAAATTGAAAATTTAACGAGACGAAATGACAAGGCAAAAAATTTCACATCTTACTTCGCGCACCGCATACTACGATCCTCCACTATCGCATTAACGTTCTTTTCTATAATAAAAACTTCATCCTTGAACCTATGTGTGCCTCTACAACAGATTCTCGCTTTCTTCTGGTTCAACAACAACCTACGCGAAAATTTCTTCTTATCAGCTAACGTTTCTCTCCGCTCAAGCGTCTGTCCACGTAACTTCATATTAAAATCTACCTTCTCTTCCACCAAATGCTCTGAAGTTGGCAAAATATACAGACCACTCATTTTGAGATTTATCCAATATTAAAAATCAGCTCCAAAATTCAAAAATCAAACTATGAACTTCAACGGCAAGCTATAAGATAGCAAATATAATAACCAATTCTCGAGCCACTAAAATTCCCTATTATGCTTGCCTTAAAATTTCAAACTTAAATTCACTCTTAATCTTAACCTTAAAGTCCAATCACCAAAATTCAGTTCACTAACGTTTGCATTACAAAAAAAATTGACAAAAATTGCCGATTTTTCATGGGTTTTCCTTCACCCGCACGGACAAAACTACCCATACAACATCAATCATAGTAACCCATGAGTCAGCAGACAAAATTTGACAGCTCTATCAGTCGAACTCTAACCGTGATGGCAAAAACAGTGAAACAACTCCGTTCAGAAGTGTGTGCGTTCAAAGAACGGCACCCCTCAGCGTCGAAAACGGACATCGTGCGGCACTTTGTGGACGCCGGATACGCCCGTTCCAGCATCTACAACATCTGGCACTGCTAGACAACAATCAGAGCATCGAAAAAAAACCCGGTTCCAGACAACTGACGATCCTGAGCGACAAGAAGCTCCAAAGGATGCTGAAGAGGAAGACCAAGTGAAAAGTGGCTACATCGCTGCGTGCGCTTGGCTGAGAGGTCGGTTCAACCGGCTAAACAGGGAAAAAGTACCTGGCGAACATGCACATACATGTCAGGAATCGGAAGTCGCGTCTGAATAAGATGGTCAACTCGACTCTCCCGGCGAATCGCGACTTGGCGGTGGTGACAAACGACGAGACCTATCTCACCCTGGATGGTAACGACTGGCAGGGCACTTCGTATTTCACTTCCCCCACGAAGGAAGTGAGCTCCGAGGTGAAGTTCATTTCACACACACCAAGTTTTCCAAGAAGGAGCTGCTGTGACTGACAATCAGCGAAGGGGGTCAAAGCCGCTTTTGGTTCGTTCGTTCCGGACTGACCGTGAACGGGTAAATTTATAGTACGAAATGCCTGCCGAAAGCTGCGTCGTTCATCAAGAAATACCATAAGGGCGAAGACGCGGTGTTCTGGCCGGATCTGGCGTCGGCCCACTACTCGAAGCGATCGTTGGAGGAGATGGAGTGGCTGAATATCGATGTGGTACCCAAGTCGACGAACCCACCCAACGTCCCTCAATTGCGTCCCATCGAGAATTTCGGGGCCAACCTCAAAAGCGTAAGATCTACTCCAACAATTTTGTCGCGAAAACAGAGGAGGAATTGATAAATAAAACGAAGAAAGAACTTATAAACATGCCTACACGCATGTCTTTGTCCGCCATGGCGAATGTTCCGGTTAACTGCCGGAAGACCACTCGCTAGGGTGTAGAATTGATTCGCAAGTAAGCTTAAATAATTACCGTTCATGGAAAATTTATCAAAAGCAGTTATCTGTCTTCGATTTATTTTTATCACCATCTGAAAAAAAGTCCAATTTTTTTTAATGCAAACGTTATAAATCTTATCCTCAAATCTCAAACTATGAAAAACCAATCCAAAAAATAAACAAAATACTCCTCTAAATGGAAATGATTTCCCAACCTTTGACGTTGGGCGCCAATGTAATCGTTCGGAGAATTCTCACAAGGTTTTTGAAACAACATGGCTTTTTTTCGTGGTTCGTCAAGATAGTTGTTTCATAGTTTGGAGCCATTGTTGCATTGATTATTTTTATGGCATTCAACTATCCCTAGCAAAGGAAAATAACAAGCTGATATCATATAAGTAACAAGTTCTGTTATCCCAGTTATCGTTTTGATTTCCGCTGTTATCGTATAACAAATTTACTTATCATAATCGGCAAATTTTGTTATCATATGTTATCATTTTGAACACACTTTTTTTCATGAACGGTATAAGTTGAATTGTAAAACTCTAAATGTTTCCAGCATATTTGAACACGAAATTCTGCTTTCAATCAAAATATTTTTTTCAGTTATTAGCATGAGAATATGATTTCAAATTGATAACATAATTTGATACTATTTCAATAAATTTGCTTACAATACAGGATTGGTTATCAAGTTGTTCGCAGTGATAACAAAAAAAGTTATCATTATGATATTCAACAAGTATTTTTTTTGCTATTCATTCTGTTATTTTGGCTGTTTATTCAGCCTAAATGATAACATATTCAGTGATAAAAAAATGATAACCAGGTAATAGAACTTGTTATCAATTTGGTATAATCCTTTGCTCGGGTAAGCCGAGGCACAAACCAGTCGGCATGCAAAATAAATTTATAGCGAATCCAATTTAACCTTTGTCAATATTTATATTTGATGTACAATTCAAATCTTATCAAACCTAATTTAACTTAGTTCAAAAATAATTCTAAATAATTCAAACGAATGAACCTGAACCAAAAATATAATACAACGCCCAACGTTACACCATTCGTAATCGTTTTAAGTGAAAGAATCACAGCTTTCGGTTTCAAAATATCTCACCATAGAAATGTATAACCACCGTAAAATGGTTCCTGATCATGTTTCAACATGGATAAAATGGTCATATTTCTGATGTATCACCAACAAAACAAGTGACACTCCCATTAGCATATGGTTGACAAAACACAATTCAACAACTATAGAATAATAGGACTAGTAAAACAATGCATCAATGAATTCATTTGGATTTAAATTTAGTCAAATCATTCATATGTTGATTGACAAATCGAATCATTTCAATGTCCATCGACTCTCACAACAGCAGAGATTTGAAGTATTTTTAATGTGAATTCCTTCAACCTCAAGACTGATACTTTCGATTACCTTGACACCACAAACCTGCAGCCTTTCCATCACTACGCAGATGGAGTAAATTAATCCCAAAAGGTATCTCTTATTTGGTTACGGACGGAAATGCTGCTACCACTTAGTGATCCGTGATCCAAAATCCCTTGACTGACACTGCCTGAAGCAAACGGACAACATGCGCCAGAAGGACGAAAAACGCAGTGGCAAAAATGCATCCCGAAAATTTAACCCGACACTCATCCGCCAACCGCACCGTGCCGCAGAGATGGCTCCCGAAACAGGTCACGAATTTTCATTTCGAGCGTGACAAGGTTTAACCGAATGTCCCTTCGGTGTGGAGTACGGACCCGACGGACCGGTCGGGCGGTGGGGCAGAAGATGGAAAAATGTGTTTTTGCACGAAACATGATCCAATCAGGGAGCGAGGCAATTTTTTCCTTCGCGTTACTTTTCCCACCAGTGTCTAGCATAATAACGATAGTGCTGGAGCTGCTGTTGGATGTACAGTTAGGTTGCCTATAGTACGGAGGCTTGGGGGGGGGGGGGGGGTTCATTGAACTAGCCTATTTTCAAGGTAATATTGCAGCCAATTACGATGATTATCGGAAACTAACGGGTTTGTCATAGACCCTAACTACACACAGGAAATCAGGACAGCAAAGAAATCAGGATGGGTGGATGGTACCACCCCCCCGTACTATAGGTGGCCTGACTGTAGTTTTTACTTAGTATGAAAAAAAAGATGGCCCCTGCTGCAGTACGCGATTTTACTAATGTTCGTTGGAATGGTTCATAGGACGCTCCAAAATTCGTCATTAGTTGGGATCCTGATTTGCAGAGGGGAGCTAAAAAAAATAAGTTGAATATTTGTAACTTATAGATTCATGTCGTAAAAATTGTAAACTAATGTTTTCAAGCATTCGCGAATACATAACATGTTGATCTACCTCAACCAACTACATCTCCATACGGCTGCGTCTTGAAGTAATTAACATTAAAACATAAGCAATTGATGCCATGATGATTGCAACTGATAAATAGCTTAAAGGAACAGTTTACACAAAACACAATTTCATCAATAGACTATCTCCCAGCACGTGCGGGAATCACTTAACCTCATCCTCCGTTGATCCACCAACATGTCCTGCATCCAGCCCCGAGCGTCTGAGAGTTTATACTTGAAGCAATACACAAAGATGGTACGATAAGATCAAAGGTATCCCGGTTATTGTGTGGAACCTCTCGTGGGCAAACATCCGAACATGGAACAACACGCAGATGTTAAGCGGCAGATATGGCTTTATTGGAAGGAAGCACACATGTTCATTCCGGGATCAAAAACCAGAACGTTCGATTCAAGCTGAATCGTCGGAAGAAATTTTAGCGTTTTGGCACTTCTGTAGCGAGCAAATTGACGACTCCCGACCTAGCCACGGTGGTTCTGAACTGTTTAACGATAAGCAGATAAATAGGTTGGTGCCAAAATAGTTCTGTAATTTAATTTGGCTGGTAAATAAACTTCATGGTTTGATGGTTTGAATTTTAAATCGGACTGTATATACCTAATAGCGATGCAGTTACTAAACGATTCCTAATCAGGTCCTGTTCAGGTCTCGTTCCTGTAATTTACGCTTAATCTTCACTTTTCTCAAGCACACACAACTTATTGATAGGTAAGCTATCTCTTTCTCACTCTTAACCTAAAATTTGAACTTCTTATTATTAGCAGAGGAATTACCCTGAGAGAACCAAACTTTTTGTTTTCACCCTCCCAGCTGTGAGTCATAATTCGATTCGAAAATGTTTGCACTCTGTACTTGAAGGAAGATTTTGCAGCAACTTTGCAGGATACCACTTTTCGAACGGACTTTGGCTTGATTGATAACTGATAAAGCTTGAGCCATTTAATATCTGGACGGAAAATACTGGTTCGATCTCGAAACCATTTTAGGTCATTGAAAATGTCGAGCACTCAAAATTAAGGCCGTTAATTGCACTTTAGAGGAGCAGGATGCTTAGGAACTTTTTTAAATTATAGCGCCATTATAAAACTACCGAGGGGTTCCTAAAAACAGATCGAAACACAACAGAGGCTTTCATATTCTAAGAATAATCGAATGAAAAACGTAAAGCTGACTGGAATATAAATTATTGACTGTTCCAAAAAGTATAAGCACATTTTCAAAATATCAAAAAAGTTAAGGTTTTTTAGTTTTATAATTTTATTTGGCAAATCGTATTTGTGTTTATATATGTTTTATATGATATTTTACTCTCGTTTAATAAAAATATTTAATCATAGCCAAGACTCATAACTTTTTCTCGAACATGACCTATTAGCTTCTGCATAGTGGTATTCCCACCATTTTGACCACTTGTAGCCTTTTTTAAATTTTTGGATGTCGTCCGCTGTTTTTATGAATTTTCAAAGCTTTGCTTTGGTTAAAGCCCAAAAAGTCTCGATTGCCCGTGCCTCCGGGTAGTTCGGCGGATTCATGCCTTTCGGCACGAAACATACATTTTGACTTTTGTACCATTCTAAAGTGTCCTTTGCGTAATGACATGACGCCAAATCGGGCCGAAACACTACTTGACCCTCGTGTTGCCTGATCATTGGCAATAATCACTCCTGGAGACATTCCTTAACGTATTTCTGAGTGTTCATCGTCTCCGTTGTGATGTACCGACTAGATGTTTTACCACACTCACGTATTGACTGCCAAACCATAACCTTCTTACCGAATTTTTCGGTAAAAATTGCCTTCTCCGTTTCGGAAATGTCTTTGTCTTCGCTTACAGCATAGAATTGAGGTACGGGAAGCGTTTTGTAATCTAGTTTCACACACGTTTCAGCGTCCATTAATATACACCCAGAATTTCTATACCATAACGAATCGTAGAGTTTGTGGGCCCGTGGTTTCACGGACGCGGCCTGTTTTGGGTTCCTTTTGGTTTTGTTTTGCTATCGGTATGTTTTTAGCCCAAGTCATTCTTTGACACGTATGACGTTACTAGACGAGGTCCCTAGTTTTTTCGCAACATCCCGAACGGAAGTCACTGGTTTTCGCTTGTAGGCATCCCTGATCTTTTAATCGATATCCGGACTAACAGGACCGGATTTCTGATCACTCTTCGGCGCATCTTCAAACGTACACTGTTCTTTAGATTTTCGAGTCGCAGATCGTACCACTCCGATGCTTACACCCTCTTCCTGGGTCAATTTCCTCAAGGAGAGTCCGCTCACAGTGCACCATTTGTGCATGATACTTTTTCGTTGTTCCGGAGTATGACCGCGCATTTTTATAGGATACACAAAACTGAGCATTTTTTTATGCTATTTCATTCGTCAAATGTGTAAACAAAAGGACGCAGCCAAAACATGTTGAAATATTTCATTATAATCACAGTGACCGTTAAAATATGGTGTGCTTATACTTTCTGGAACAGTCGTTAAACATAAGGTAATCGAAGAGAGTTTCAATGTTTGATTCACTCTAATTAAAAAAGTCCTTAGAAGTAGCGTAAAAATTAGTCCGCTTTGGTTTCGATGAAATTTGGAACTTTTGTTTGAATAAAACTCATCATATTTCGGAAACTCTGTTGACTAACCTGAGCGGCCATTTTGTTCCGTCATCTCTTCATCTCTGTTGCATTCTGAGTC
Source organism: Aedes japonicus (assembly GCA_034211315.2). Classification (NCBI taxonomy): domain Eukaryota; kingdom Metazoa; phylum Arthropoda; class Insecta; order Diptera; family Culicidae; genus Aedes; species Aedes japonicus. Next base: position 127,930 of record JASCZW010000955.1, read on the forward strand.
ACCTTTCCACTCTTCTCGAGCTTCTGTTTGACAACTGCCCAAATATTTCTCAATTGGGCGGAACTGCGGGTTGATGTCTTTTTTGGAGAAATCCATACAATGCGGTTTCATGACACTGTAGTACTTCTCTTCTATAGTGCCAGCTTTCCAAATTAGGTCAAAACTTTTCATAACCGTCGTGAGACATGATTTATCGAAAAATACGTTGTTTTGGACATTTCTGCTTGTACGTTTATGAATCCATAGGCTTTTTGCTCACATAAACCTGAGATGTTTGTCCACAGTTGCAAATACTTTTCCAGGTCATAAGTATTCTTGCAAATTCATCGGGAAAAACGAATTTGAACTCGCCCCTAGCAAATCACCTGGCTTTTAAGAACTTTTGTCCAGAAAGCTGCCAAAATCCATCTTCACATACGTTTCGTCTTCCACGAGGATGCATCCTTCGTACTTCTTAAGAACCGGATTGTACACTTTATGAGCACGCCGTTTGGCCACTAGATTCTGCTTCTATGTTGCTTACTGTCCCGAAAAGCTCAAAATTCTTCTTCTGACGGTGCTCTGGCTGGCATTACATTTCTTGGCAATACCAGAAGCCAACGGCCCTTCTTTTTGCCTAACGTTTCAAGCTTATTGGTTGCTCTCAATTTAGAGTTCTAAAAGAATTACTAATTGTTCTACAGTTATTAATTGAGAGATTTTGATTTCAAGCTCCATTTATGATTGCGTAGCAAGCACAATCATACCCTATACCTAAACGTTTCTCAACAAAAAATTCCTAGAGCAGACCGGAAATAAAATCCAGTCACCTTCAGCATGGTGTTGCTTTCTAAAGCCTGTCCACATTAAATTTCGGACACTTTTCTTTAAGTGTAGATTTTGAATTATTTCATGGATCGCTGAAACGGTCCACTTATATGGCAGCTGAAACTCTCCACTTCATTTCGTGGTACAACATGTTTACATTCTTGTTAACGTTTGTACGAATGGCAGCAAAATCCGAATTAATCAGTACGCAATCTTGCTTAGAAACAAAAACTGCCGAAAAGTATCGTGTTTTGTGTTTGCAAATCATTTGAGTATGCTCTCGACAAATCGACAAAAAGGTGGTAGCCATTATTGACAAAAATTCCAGTATTTCTGTGTGAAATGTGGCTCGCAGAGTCGGGAATCCAAATCAAAAGTACAAAATGTGAAGCAGAGTGAAAAGTGAAATAGGTACCCAACCGTGATAACAAGCATAAAGGGAGTATTCGATGAAAATGGCACACACGTATATACTCATCAAAATTAAACTGATTATCGGATTTTCTTGAAATTTTCAGGGAATGAATAACTACTAATGAGTTTTCATTTACAACATTTGTTTTATTCAATTTCATCTCCCATCCCGAATGCCCGCACCTTCCTTTTCACTCCACCCATCAAATTTTGTACAACCGATTTTCCCAGTGTTTTTGTTGTTTTTACCCAAATTTTCTTCAATGCTAGCTCTGTTTTTATAGTTTTGGGATGTTTGCGAAGTTTCGTTTTCATAATTGCCCAGAATTTTTCAATTGGACGAAGTTCCGGTGAATATGGGGGGTTCATATCCTTTGGCACAAAATTGACTCCGTTAGCTCGGTACCACTCCAATACGTTTCGAGCGTAGTGGCAGGATGCTAGATCAGGCCAAAGCAGAGTTGATCCTTTGTGCTTCTTAATGAATGGCAAGAGACGCTTCTTAAGGCACTCTTCCGTGTAAATCGCACCGTTTATTGTTCCGGAAGTGATGAAGGGAGCACTTATTTCACCACATTCGCAAATCGCCTGCCAGATTAGAAACTTCTTTGCAAATTTCGATAGTTTCTTCTTTCGAACATCCTCCGGAACATCGAACTTCTACCTGGCAACGAAATATTCTTGCCCAGGAAGTTGACGGAAGTCGGCCTTGACGTATGTTTCGTCATCCATCACGATGCAACCGGATTTGGTGAGCAGCTTCGTGTAATGTTTCCGGGCGCGGGTTTTCGCAGTGATGTTTTGTTTTTCATTCCGGTTTGGGGCTTTTTGCACTTTGTAAACATGTAACCCAGCACGCTTCATGGTTTTCTGCACAAAACCGACTGACACCTTAGACTTTTTAGCGACATCTCGAATTGATATGTTTGGACGGTTCTTGAATTGTTGTACGACTTTCCTGGCCATTTTACTGTCCATTGGACCACTTTTACGATCACTCCCTTCGTTCCTTTGGACACTCAGACGCTCCTTGAAGGTTCTTATTACACGAGACACAGTTGTATTTGCAATTCCAAGCCTTTTAGCAATCCACCGGTGGAACGCCCCTGGATTTTGATTGTGAGTGCACAAAATTTTCTCACGGACAATTTCTTGTTTCGACGACATGACTGGAACTACTGAATGTATAATTATGAAACTTGGCAGATGTAAATAATACACTATGGATAAGATTTACTCAATTTTCTAGGTTTTTTACTCATACGATTCAAAAGTTACAGAAAATTTTCTGTGTGCCATTTTTATCGAATACACCCTTTAATTTCATTGCAAAAAGTTGTGCTCAGGAGCTTTACACCCAATTAGTTGCAAACATTTTCTTGTATCATAATGTACGACGGAACATACATACTCGAAGACTCTAAACAGCTTTCTAGAACGCCGTTGTTAAGCATTTTCTGACAAACAAGTGTCCAAATTCCCGAAGAAGTATTTTATTTGGCAGGGCATATGTGGTCAAAAATCGAAAAATTTGGTCTCAGCGTGCGCTATCCAACAAGATGTGTACGAGAAAGGATGCCTGTAAAAGCGGTTGCTACCATTAATCAGAAGCCACGACTCTCCAGCTTTATTTTGGCTTAATTTGGCCTCATTTTATTATGCGAAATCCACCTTTGAATGGTATAAGGTACCAAAGGTCAAATACGTACCAAAAACAGCTAATCTATTAAACTGTCCAGAACTTCACCCAACAGAGAAGTATTGGGCTCTAATTAAGCGGAAACTCTTCGAAACGAAGAAGAAAGCAAATAGTATGCTCATATATTCAAAGAAAGTATGACCTCGGAAACATTATCCGACATTTTCGGGTTCGTCACCCAAACATGGCCAAGAACACGGTTTGATATCTGAACAAGCACCGCCGGTTGTGAAGCCACGCAACATTACAAAAAAGGCCGGACTGATTGACGAACAGTTGTTAATAGATTCAGGAATAAAACTCGTGTCCTATCATAATCTTCCGCTGTCATGTTTTCAGTGGGAAGGCCTGAGACAGTTGCTGGACCCGCTAGAAGCCGCGGCTAAATCGAGCTAATGCAACTGGGCATATCGCACAAGCACTTATGAAAATTTGAAAAGCCGTGGCATTTGAAATGAAAACGATACTTAATTTATAAGGAACGCTAACTTTAAATACATTCTCCTTCAAAATTTATAGCTCTGATACTAAACCCATATTTATAATGGATGATCCGTGTAACTGTTAAATCCTTAACGCATTACCTTTGTCTCGTTTCTACGTTCTGAATTTTTAGCCTTTAATGCGCTTAAACTAACGGTTCATCCAAATTACAGGAATCCACAAAATTTCATAAAATATGGTCGACTAATCGCAATTCCACAGTTGCTTCTAAGAGTAAAATTGGGGGTTGAGAAATTGGATAAGACGCTTTACCTAATAAATGTACGGCCCCATACCTATAGTCAACCCACTGTTTCCAAACTCAATGCTTTTTTCAATAAGATTATTTTCAAAGTCTCTGGTTGGTATTCTATTTAAAATTCTACAGCTTGTAAATGAAAGCGTTGATGTTTAACATTAATGTGTGATGTTCATTCTTGTTTATTTGAAAGCGAATGAATTCAAATCACAGAGCTCGACGGCAAGTCGACGTATGAATTTGAAGGTGTAGTTTTCAACTGCTTGAAGTAGGCGAGTTAGTTCAATTGAATGTAAGTATGCTTCTCAATTTAATATGAAGTCTTCGTAGTTCAATTGAATATGTTTACTAGGTTCAAATGAACTTACTATGGTGTGATGATAATGAAAGGTGGTCTTTCTCAATTGCATCGATTCTTATTCAATTTAGATTGAGTTTGTACCGCACTGAATAGTACCGATGATTTCAAAAGAAGATAGAGAATTGCACGGCGGGCGTATTTGAGCATACCGTACGGAACCTGATGGCGGGTGTACCACAGAAAGCTCGAGAATTTTATAGAAAGAAGGATTTACATCTACATCAACTGTGTCTTATGTAGATATAACTCTATTATTGTGAAATAAATAATCGGTTTAGTTGAATTATGCGTAATTTGTTTAGGCGCTATTATATTGGTGTCCGAAATTTTACGTGGACAGGCTTTGGCTGCGTTTATGCCGACTGAGCTATGAGAGGCCCAAACAGCCCTGGGTTAGCCTTACTGAACACCTACTAATGTAACTTCCGATCCATAGTTCGTATGCCACCCATGGAAATGTTTGAGAATGCTGAACACGATCGGTTTAGCCAATTTCAACGACTTTGCGTTTTTTAACCTGACCTGACTGTTGCATTTTCGATTCACGGCTTCCATCACGTATAACTTCTAGGAAACAAAATTAATCGTGATAATCTTTTCAGCACTCAAATAAAAAATATTTCAAAACAAACTGCTGTCAAAACATTCCAGACCCAGCTACCAAAAGCTGCTACAGTAGAATAAAAAGTGTGTCCGGAGATCTATTGACTCGAGCCTTATTTAGGAAATGGTGTTCTTGTGTGTTGCTGCCTGCGCTTCGGTTCGAAAAAGGATATGGGCGCGTTCTGCCGAGTTGGTCGCGGCAGATTTCATAAACGCTGCCACATTAACGATCAAAAGTGCCTGAACCGAATGGACAGCTTGTAATGATCACTTGAAGATGCTTGATCATTGCCCTGAGATTCCTTAATGTGGCACGATGTAGAATGTTTCTTGTCTTCTATAACTAAACGTGATGGAGTTGAGTAAATCAGTAAAAATCAATCGGGAATGATCTCACATATGCATCCGTCGAACCTTTCTGAACGGCCTTTGTGGGAATATCACCATGAAAATCTCATATGCGCAGAGCATGTTATTAATTACTAATGCTTTCTCTCCTTTCTCCTGTTATCATCGCTATCCCATGACCGCGAACAATACCATATGACAAAGCGAGAAGACACCCAGGACCCTACATTGAAGTGAAGCAATAACTAAAGAACAGTATATTACCCCAACCAAGTTAACTTTCAGCCAAAGCGATCAAATAACAAAATATACTGTTACCGCAAACCCTATCAATGAAAAGTTCCAGTATATAAGTACATTTATCGATCTCACTCGATCATTTCAATAATGCCCTAAAATTAGATTACCCTTCTTTATCTTTTGCTTTCGGATAACGAGAGAAGAGAATTGTTTCCAATAGGCCTTTTGCCAGTGACTGAATTTGCACATATTGCCTCTCTCAGTGACTCAATTTGCACATATTGCTATACACAAACCAGAACTGTATCAGTCAAAATAAACTATCAAAACGCACACGTCGGTCAAACGATCTTGCGATAATTTTAGAGAGTGTAGAAGTTAGAGAACTCAAATAAAGTCAGTGAAATCGAATAAACCACACTATTTGAAACGAGAACAATTCCGGTCGTTTAGTGAAGACACTATTCCGAATGTCTTGATTACCCGCGTCATCATATACTAAATGTTAAATAACACACAACGGAGAGATGGAGGGACCATCAGGGCACCCAAGTGAAATGATTTGGTTAGTGAGCACGGGACTACCTCCTCCCTATTGTTAACATTTCACGAAAAGAGGGTGGGCACTTCGACCCCACGTATTGGGTTTATTCTGTCAATCGAGGGCTCGATTCAAGTGCTGTGGGTGGAAACTTGCTTTTGGAAGGAGATTGTCTTGCTTATATTCGCGGGTTTCTCGTAAGTGTCTGCTTACGGGCCCGGCCAAACCTTTTTGGCCTTTCATACAGGAGCTTGATGATCACAAACAACAATAAAATCCTGATCGAATCGTTTTTTTTCAGATTCTTCCACTGCTATAAAAAGTTACCTTACTATAATAGATGGTAGTATATAGCTCTATATTTATATCTATATCTGTATTTAAATGTATAAAAAAGAAGATAAACAGGGCATTCAACAAGTTCGAATACAACTTTTCATCGTTGTGTAGGTGCGCACCATGTGCATTCTGTGTATAGGTATTGGGGTCAACTTAAGCCTCATATATAGGCTAAACGCTGTGCACGGTTTCGACTTGTTGTTTGTTTTCTGCGTACGATGAAGGTGTATCTGGACGCTGTAGTAAAGTTTCGGCGATTGAAATTCCACGGTATGAAGCGGAATTTCATCTTTACCACCATCCGATGATACCTGAAAACGATCTCAGGCAAGTACCGTGCGAGATCCAGGCAGCCACGTTCGGTGAGGACGCCAGCAGCCATCAAGGTGGTGATGGAGTGGCACCGTCGAAAAAGGAACCGCTCGATTCGGAAGACCGCAGCTAACCTGGATGTGTCGATCGGAACTGCTCACGTCATCATGACGAAAGACGTGGGATACAAGCTGTATAAGAAACGCAAGGTTCACGGGGTAACGGAGGCTACAACGAAGAAGAGGCCGGATAGAGCCAAACTGATACTTTTGCGGCACACAGGTCAGGAGGTCGTGTTTTTTTTAATGAGAAACTCTTTGTCTTGCAATAGCCGGCATGTTCCAGTTCCACATAAACATCCCGCGGTTCCAGAGCACCGCACCACGTCGGTAATGGTTTGAGGGGGGGGGGGGGGGTTCCCATCCAGAATTGAGAAACTTCCAACGGTATTTATCGGGAAAGGCGGGAAAGACCGAGGTTCTGTAGATGGTTGTGGCTCCGGCAGTTCGGGACCTCTACGGAAAGGATCATTATGTCTTTCAACATGACGACGCACCAGCCCACACAGTGAATATCGTCCAAGCGTCGGGAGAATTTGACTGATTTTCTCGATAAGGCTTTGAGGCCTCCAAACTCTACGGAGCTGAATCCCCTGGATTTTTATGTATGGTCGTACAGAGCCAGAGCAAACATCAAGTGAGCACTATGGACCAATTTGAGAAGCTAATTTCCAAGATCTGGGACGAGATGCGGATGGACCAGGTGCGAGTCGCGTGCGGCTCTCTTGAGAAACGTCTCAAGCTCGTCATGTACCAGCTAAAAAGGAATGGCGGGAGGGGGAGGGGGCTTGTGGGTAGCTTGAAAATGAAACGTCGTTCTACAACAACGAATCATATGTCATACGTCACCTCACTGTCACGCAAAGTCGAAGCGAGGTGACAAGTTGACGCGGTGTACATTGATTTCAGGAAAGCTTTCGACACTGTTCTACTCATATTCTATTCGTCGAAAAACTGAGACACATAGGCTTTCCATATTCGATTACGGAGCGGATTTTTTCGTACTTAAGTGATCGTACTGCATACGTCGTGGTCAACTCGGCCAGATCAGATCAGACCTTCAGCATCATTCCTGGTGTACCACAAGGAAGCGTTTTGGGGCCACTATTATTCAACATTTTCATCAATGACCTGTGTTCGCTGCTTCGTTCGTTCAAACTATCGTTCGCTGACGACCTAACATTTTATAGAGTCATAGCTTCTCCTACTGATTGCGCAGCCCTACAAGAACATATTGATGTGATGTTGACCTGGTGTGCCAACAACGGAATGCGAGTAAACAACAACAAATGAGAAATCATTTCTTTAGCTCCATAACCCTATTTTTCTTAAATACAAAATGGAAACGATATCACTGAAACGTGTGTCAACTATTCTCAACTTGGAGTAACTGTCGATTCGAAACTCCGATTCAACGAGCACATCAGTACTATGACTGCCAAGGCTTTTTCTGTACTGGGATTCATTCGTCTTCACGCGTCTGATTTCACTAATATCTACGCCTTGAAAACCCGCCTTGAAAAACCGGGCCCTCCGCTCGTTTTCAAACTTGTATCTTTCAATTTTCAAAGCCTCCCGTTGTCCTATACGGAACCATCAATACACTTTCTCTTCATGTCTATTCGTTCTCGCAATAAATTACCGTCCACTCCTAGCGCTTCGCATGGAGATGAGAAATTATCTGCTTCTGACAAACTTCAACTATAATATAGCACGCGAGATGAATCGAAATGATTTCATAAGGGACGAATTGCAATTTTTCAGTGGCCCAAAATTTTATCATTGCATTGGCTAGACATGGAAAGCGGTAACTGTCCGATTAGCCGGTCTTGCAAGACTCTGCCTTCCATACCTCAACCGGGTGGACTGTGGCGGATGGACTAAGCCCTGTCCGAACCATCAGCTGAGAGCTCGTGTCAACAACTGAAATCTTTTCGGTTCAACTCTCGTACTATATACTACCCGAGCAGGACCGAATAACTTGATAACTGGCTTTGGTATTTTGGAGCTCAGATTAAGAGGTAAAATACTTGAGGATAATACCATAACATTGTTCCCACAATGTTATGCGAATACCAAATTGAGGTAAGACAATACCAAAACAGTACCTCCAAGGTATTCCCAGGTATCCTAAATAACTAGTTTTGTTATTCGAGAGATTTTTTGCTTGCAATTCTTAGGTATTTTGCTCAGGTATTTAACCTCTTAATCTGAGCACTTTAATACCAAGGCCAGTTGTCAAGATCAAAATGAGGTATTAATATGTTGTTATCTCCTGCTCGGGTAGCGTTGATAGCATAGCCCTGAATGAAGAAAGGCACGAAAAAAAGTGTGAAGCAAACTTCTAAAGAGAATAATTTTGCAGCTGAGGGGTGTGGTTACTTCTGATGATGAAATGAAATAAAAAGAAGAAGACAATTTTAACCATTTGATACCCGTTTTTGAGGACCCGGATAGGGAAAACATATTTTCAAACTGTTCATATGGAGATTTATATGGGAGCAAAAGAAGGTCATTTTTAAGTAAAAAATTGAACTACTTATACTAAAAACACTTAATTGTAGTTTATATGCTAAAACTTTTAAACATTTTCTAATCCATTGGTGTATGAGTGAAGTCATTGTATTCAGTTGAGCGAGAGTTATTAGCGTTCAAATACCTTACACTTTAGCGTAACGCTCTCATTTCTCAAAATTTAGAAATGACACCCGGTATAGAAAAAAAACGTAGTCCTACGTTAAAAAATAATTAGCTCTTTGATCCGTTTAAAGTCGCCACCCTTTATTACACGAACGTCAAATCGAATGGCAAATTGAATTAACTTCGTGAAAACATTAAATTTTCCTCCGAAAGCTCGCCCACTTTGACCATCGACCAAGTTGCCACATCCATCCAGCAGAAGTCAACCGTACAGTCAGAAATCCTCCAAACACCCGCATCGTTTTTATGGCCTTTTTCGCAAATGGACACGCCACCATCACTTTATACCATTCAACGTGGAAGTATGTGGAAAATTGGAACAAAAAATAAACTTCCTCCGATATGGCTTCGCGAATGGGTCCGAAAAATCGGGTACAGAAAAAAAAAACCGATTTTCATACGCACATCAGATGGCGAACGGCTCATGAGAGCTCTGCATGCCTTTGAACCCAGCCAGTGAGCGAAAGCCTTTTTATGGTCCTTGGTCGTAAAAAATTAACATTTCATAAACTATTCATTCGCTGGTGGTGCGCGCGGTCGTTCAGTTTTTCATTCGCGGGCTGACGCAATTTCCCGGATTTGGAAATAAGAGAGCGATACGAGGCGTGTAACGAACTGAAAAGTTCCTGTGCCGTCTTTTCTGCGGGGACCAGTTTCAGCGGCAAATGAAATAAAACTAAAACTGGTTTGGTTTTGCTGCGCTCGGGAGCAATTTTATGGTACAGGATGGGAAATTCTAGAATTTTCCATTGTCGAAGGGTTTTTTTGTTTTAAATGCACTTTTATCCCGCTTTTGAAACAAGAAATTCATAATTTATCCGGTAAAGTAAAACAAATGCCTTTTGAAAATTAAACTATTTATTAAATTAGAAACTTTCTATGGTTTAAAGTTCAGCTTGAATGGAGCACCGAAACTTAAATTGAAACTTATTGTTGTTGGCAGTTATTAAAATTTATTTTTATTACGAACTCGTTTCTAAACATGACCCTGCTAGAAGTGGCATCTTTCGGGTTGCATCGGTTGTTTCGTTTCCTTATTTTCGTTCTTGCATGCACTGTGTCATCTCCGCTGGGAAGACTCAACCCCTTACGAGCGCATCTACTGCTGAGGTGGAAAAGTTTTCGCGTATGAAACACCGGAAGAAGGAAAATATTCTATCACTTAAACTCCACCAGTGAAGGGTTAGTGTTTCGAGCCAAAAGGATTTGATGCTGTTAATATGCCTCAGATGTGATTAAGTTGTTATGTAGGCCTACAAATAAAGTGATTTTTGTTCATTCCAACCAAATTTAAGACATTAACCCTCACGCTGAATTTACGACTTAAGATCTGAACCACATGTCACAAAAAATCTCCAAGGGGTATTTCAGTGACTATGATGGGAGATGTAGTCTCTTGAAGTTTTAGCACAATTGACAGGAAACTGCCCCAGCAGCACACATGTTGCAACTCTGTAGATTTAACCTCAATGGGACTCAATAAGGTCACAATCAAGTCACTGTAACCAGTTTTGACAATTTGGTGTTGCAAGGGTGACTCAGTACACGCCATTAGAAGTAAAATAACTATAACGAAATCGAACATTTTGTTCACTGTCTACTAGCCTATTTCCTCACATGGTGACAATCACCTACACCAGGAAGACGACTCCCCTACCTGGACCCTACCTAACGACTCATGAATATGAGCTGGGACCAACGGATTTACTTCCCTTCCGAAGGAAGACGTGACCAGATTTGTTCGCCTCAGAAAAACCACCGACGTCGACTGGGATTGAACCCAGACCCACTGGGGTGCCAAGTAGCAATCACGCAACCACTACACCACCGACGCCGGCTTATATAATTTTCCAGTTGAACTGCATTTATAGCACATTCCATATAATGCAGAAGGAATACAAAGCAAGTAAAACAAAATTAATTCTATTACAAGTACAAAACTTGTCAGTACAGTTTAAATAATCTTTCGTGATGGAATTAGCAGTCTGGTATCTTCGCCATAAATACCAGTACTTACACTGAAAGTTAATTATAGTTTATATTACAAAATCGAAGGTAATACATACAAATGCATTCGTTGTTTTCTCCAACGAAACTGATTTGTTCTTTTTATGAAGATACATTCGTAATTAATGCAACTGTCAAAAGCACGAAGACTTTGTTGACACAGAAATAACATTCGTACATTGTACGAAAACAATACAAACAGCTACGAATATTTGGTCACAAATTAAAAAGAAACGCTCTGTTGGTTGCATTAAGGACTGACAGATCTACTTTATCGACTCAAAATGTAATTGACAAAAAAACGCAACCACGTGGAGTTGTCCAGTGTTTTTTTTTTTAATGTTTCTGACATGGGGTTCGAACCTGAATATTTGGAAAGTGCTTATTCTGAATCCGTGGTTGATATCACTAGGCCACGCTGACTCGTGAGAACATGTTGATTAATGAGCATGAAGTTATAGCTCTCGACAGCGCTACAATTTTTATTTTAGGTAAGATAAACTATTCCCGCCCATACCAGTTGAAACACCATCACGCATAATATAAGAGACATTTGTTCTATGTACAAAATTAATGTTTACGAAACGCGTGAAAGCTACATTACGAAAATAAATTTTCAGTGTAGTAAATGCCACCATTTCTGAACTAGCGGCTCTCCATTCAACTTAAGTTCTGTCCAGTTAGAATCCGGATTCACTTATTGTGTTGCAGCGGCACGGAAAGTGACCGCTGCAAGAATTCCTTTACAGCGGTTTGTTCACCTAGGCACCCACTGGTATAAATTTCACGGTGTTTCGTGCAGTGAGTCAAAAGTTATTCCAGATGGAAGCCGAGAGGAGAGAAAAAATTCTGCGCACCCACGTTGATAATCCAATAAAAATCGCAAAAACGTTGAAAATCGCCAAATCAACCGTGTATGATGTGCTTAAACGTTTCAAGCAGCAAAAGAGCGTGGTTCAAGTGCCTCAAGGTAAGCGTCGTAGTGGAACATATGACCGCAAGCTGAACCAGAAGGTGTTGAGAACCGTCAGAGCAAACCCTTGAATTTCAGATAATGAAATCGCACAAAAAAACTGAAAATCGGCTCGGGACGCGACTCAGATGATCAAAATGTGGAACAAATGTGCCAAGGAAGTTGACTCCGGAGGTATGTAGCGTTTGATGGGAGGAATAAAAAAAAAGTGCGAATTTTTATTAGAAAGGAAGAGAAATGATTTGTATTGATATTTTTCCCTTAAAGTACAGTGCATTGCCTTAGTTTGGATGTATGAAACTTAGTTGTAAGTCAATCTGTTACCGAGATACAGATGATTTTATTATTCCGGATTCTTAATGAACATAGCTTTACTTGTAATTAATACAACAGAGACACAACCAGAAAGATTACCTGCAAACACCGAACAGAGTCAGTCAAATATAGCAATCAAAACCGTACGAACGCTTTATTCTTTCATCGATCGGTATTTACGAATGTTCGATGTTGACATCCCTTGACACCTTTACCCTCTGGTTGCCAGTGCCAGTTGTCACGAAACTTTAGCTCAGGTGCAAATCTCCTGCCAAACCAAGTATTTTTTACAGGAACTTTGACATTTTTTCTGCAACTAAAAATGAAAAGAGCTCGGAATTAGTATTTTCCATTCCCACTACCTTTGCTTATCTTGACAGATACGCGTATTTTGTCTCCAATATGTTGACTTCTACAGTGTCTCGTACCAATAGCTCGGAAACTAGTGACTGATTTGTCATTTGTTCTCAATTCATTGATGCTTTTGACGACACTGCCACTCACCTTCAGCTCCCTCTTCATAATAGCCCAAAATCTCTCTATCGGTCTGAGCTGGGGAAAGTTTGGTGGGTTGAGTTCTTTCGGTAAAAACTGAATCGCGTGGGTTTCATACCACTCTAGCACAGCTTGCAAGATCTGCAAAAAAACATGACAGGTTCATTGTGGGATCTGATGAATGGCAATATTTGCTTTTGGAGACATTCTCTGCTGTGCAGCTCTGAATAATGTCTTATCAGTGATGAACACCTTCGTCTTCCGACCGCAGCTACAGATGCCTTGCCAAATCATGTATTCACGTGCAAATTAACCTGCAAACACAAACTTGAATTTGGCAGGAACATCTCCCCGAGCCTAGTAAAATGTTTGTCTCGATGGCTGTTTGAAATCGGTTTTTACAAAGGTTTCATTATCCATGAGGAGACCACTATTGAATTTTGTCAACACCTGGTCATACAGTTTTCTGGCACGGATTCTGGCCACAGTGATCTGCTTTCGATCCCTTTTTGATTGTCTACAGGCACAGAAGAGTGCTAGAGAGTTTTCCCAAAGTTCAGAATTTCAGAACTACGACTTCTTAAATTTCTGGAAGAAACCTCTCCAAAGAACAGATTTTTTTTCTAGAAGTTTAAGGGGTAGAAGTTTGAGCACGAATTTCTCAGAAATTCAGGAACAACCCCTCTACAGTTCAGGAGAAAACATCCGAAGAGTTCGGAAGCAGCCTTGTCAGAAATTCAGGAACAATCTTCCAACAAATTTAGAGAAATTTTCCTAGGAACTCTACTGAGGACTTTCCCAAAATTTCGGTGAAATTTTACTCAGATTCCTGAATGAGACTTATCAGAAGTTTAGATAAAATAAGTTTAGGATAAAACTTCCACAAGTTTCAAGAAGAATCTTACTAGAGAGCCACTACCTATTAGTTCCAGAAGGAATTTCTCTAAATTTTTAGGAATTCAGGAGAGGACTTGTTAGAAGTTCGGAAGAAAACTTCCCAACAGTTGAATTCGAACTACTCAGAAGTGCCAGATAGCTTCCTTGAATTTTTGAATCGTACATGCCAGAATTTTAGAATGAGGTTTTTTCAAAGTTCAGGAATTTCCAGAAATTCAGGAACAATTTTTCCTGAAGTTCAAATGAGGGCTTCTCAAAAGTGTAAGAAGAAATTTCCAACATATTAAGGAATATTTTCCAAGAAATTCTGAAGATCATTTTCTCATATTGTTGGAACATTTTCCTCGCAGTTCAAGATGGATCAGAGGTTTAAAAAGTAACTCAGTTCAGGAAAAAACTAACCAACTATATTTGGATGGTTAAGTTGTTAGATGTGAATTTTCGAGAACATCAGGAGTGACTACTAAGAAGTTCATAAGGAAACTTAACAGAATTTTAGCAAAGACCTTTGTAGATGATTAGGAGAGAACTTCTCTGAAATTCAAGAGAGTGTAATCTATTAAAGAAATAATACTGTAGTGATAACTTTTCGTCTGAACAATCTTTGAAATTGATTTCGATACATGTTCACATGATAATTAACACCTCCCTCGCAAAATACATCGAATAGCAACTTTAGAACAGAGTACCAATGACCATGACCATGAAAGCGGACAAACATCCAGCATTAATTCTCTTTCAAAAAAATCGTTTAATAATATAAAACTTTAAGTAAACCAAACTATTTTTGTATTTTATAAAATCGGTCCTCAAACTCGATGTTCTTAACGTTTTCTCGTACTCCATTGAAAAAAACCACCCACACTTGTGAGTGGCCCCAACAGCATCCTTACTGTTGGTTTAAGTCAGTGCCAAAATTTAGTAGCTTTAACGTGCATCTCTGTACAGAGAATAAATTGGGAACATAGTTTAATATCTTATTCGCTGCCGACGTCAGTTGAATTCAGCACACCGGTTACCACGTCAACATATTCTCTTCTTGGGATTCGGGCATTCGGGGGAGGCCGGCTCCAGTATTGCCTTAGTTTGAGATCACCAGTTTTTACACATTGAGGATGTATGCTAGTCCCAAGCATCATCTTTTGGTTCTTTGTGTAATAATAGCTGATCTGGCAATAACGGAGTAGCAACCTCGGGCGGTCAATCATGCTCATGTATTAGAATACGTTTGCATTAAAAGAAAATGAACAAAAATTGCCGATTTTTTATGGGTTTACCTTCTCCTGCACTGACAAAACTACCTATGCAGCATCAATCATTGTAACTCATGAGTCAGCAGATAAAATTTGACAGCTCTATCAGTCGAATTCTAACCGTGATGGCAAAAACAGTGAAGCACCTCCGTTCAGAAGTGGGCGTATTCAAAGAACGGCACCCCGCCGCGTCAACGCATCTACAACGTCTTGGCATTATTAGACAACAATCAGAGCATTGAAAGAAAGCCCGCTTCCGGACAGCCGACGACCCAGAGCGACAAGAAGCTCCAAAGGATGCTGAAGAGGAAGACCAAGGGAAAAGTGGCCGTATTGCTGCGTGGGCTTGGCCAGGAGGTCAGTTCAACCGGCAAAACAGTGAATCAAAAAGTACCTGGCGAACATGAACATACATGTCAGGAAGCGGAAGTCCCGTCGACTGGCTTCGGAGCTGTAGGCAATGACGCAGCGGCAGCGGCTGAATAAGATGGTCAACTCGATTTTCCCGGCGAATCACAACGTGGCGGTGGTGATGGACGACGAGACATATCTTACCCTGGATGGCAACGACTGGCAGGGCACTTCGTATTTTACTTCCCCCACGAAGGAAATGAGCTCCGAAGTGAAGTTCATTTCACTCACCAAGTACTCCAAGAAGGTGCTGCTGTGGCTGACAATCAGCCAAGGGGGTCAAAGCCGCTCTTCGTTCGTTCTGGACTGGCCATGAACGGGGAAATTTATAGTGCGAATTGCCTGCCGGAAGTTGCGTCGTTCATCAAGAAATACGCGATGTTCTGGCCAGATCTAGCGTCGGCCTGCTACTCGAAGCGATCGTTGGAGGAGATGGAGCGGCGATGTGGTCGATGTGGTACCCAAGTCGGCGAACCCGCCCAACGTCCCCCAGCTGCGTCCCATCGAGAATTTCTTGGCCAACTTGAAGCGTAAGATCTACTCCAACAATTTTGTCGCGAAAACTGAGGAGGAATTGATCAAAAAAAGGAAGAAAGAGCTCAAAAACATGCCTAACTGCTGAAAGGCCGCTCGCTAGGGCGAAGATTTTTTTTGCAAGTAAGCTTAAATAGTTATCATCCATGGGAAATTTATCAAAAGCGATTATCTGTCTTAGCTTTTTCTTCTCACCATCCAAGATGTCAATTTTTTTTAATGCAAACGGTACTAGTATAAATGTATTGCAGGGAATAGGAAATAAGTCTAAAAAAGTATTTTCAAACGCATTAGATCTCAAAAATGACATAAGGTACCAAGAAAACATTGTCTTCCGCCTCGGTTCTTTTTGTCTGCGTAATAGAAAATGTAGGGACATAAAAAATGTTCGTTTTTGAATTAATTTTTTGGATAATCCTTTTTAAAAAAAAGTAATCCTTTGTAATTATAATCCTTGTTTAAAAATGTCAACAACTTACCTCTATTTTCAAATACATAGCGTGAGTTAGATAGGCTAAGGCTAACAACTTTGCCTTAATGCGAAGCTAAACAAAGCATAAAAAATGTTGTGAAGGGATGCTATAATACAGAATCAAAATAACAATTATATTTTTCATGTTTGCATGTTGAAGATTGCGGTCCTGCTGCAAATGTAGACGGCCCTGCATCATAGCCTTGAGGAATAACATATTTTAAAATCATTCCGCATGAAATCCGCATGTTCATGCTGAAATGCTTAAAAACAAACTGAGCCTTCAATTGATATACATGCTCCCTTGCTAAATGGCTTCGGAATGCAAAGATGATTCCAAAGTGTGCTGAAACCATCAACCAAACGAGAACGGAAAATACACTACATGACTGAAAAGCATATGACCTTCAGTCGCACCCCCTCACCTAGCTACTGTCAAATTTACAACATCGCCCAAACCACGCCAACCAGTGTCTCCATGTTTCAGCCGGGAGTCCGCTGTGATCACATGACTCATAGAGGCGTTGAACTTGTATGAACTTGTGAGGACTGGAGGTAGGACGTACCCTGCACTCCGGTTGTCAACTCTACATTTGAAGTCCTCAAATCTGTTGGGGGCTCTCATACAAATGGAACTGAAATTTCTGCATAACTCGAGAACTGATAAAACAAATGGAACCAAATTTGACATGTGAGGATTTTGAAGACAATAAATGTTTCTACGGTAGTTCGAGAGCTCACCTCTCTCTGTTATGCAGAAAGGGGGGGGGGGTGGTTGCTCCCATACAAATGAAACACAAATTTCTGCATAACTCGAGAACTAAACAAGTAAATAGAACCACATTTGGCATGTGGAGGTTTTTAACGGCGAGAAATGTTTCTAAGGTTACTTGGAACCCTCCTTTTTCTGGAAAGCGAGCTAATATACAAGGGAAACACACATTTTCTGAATACCTCGGGAACTTATCAAGTTACTGAAACCATATTTGGCATGTGGATGTTTTTGAAGGCAAGAAATGTTTTTATTGTGATTTGAGACCCCTTCGCCCCCTGAAAGAGGGGTCTCTTATACAAATGAAACATGAATTTCTGCATAACTCGAGAACAAATCAAGCAAATGGACCCGAATTTGACATGCGGATGTTTTTGAAGGCAAGAAATGTTTCTAAGGTGACTTAAAACCCCTCCTCTTTTTGAAAAGGGGGCTCTCATACAAATGAAACACAAAATTCTGCATAACGCGAGAACTAATCAAGCATATGAAAGCAAGTTTGGCAGGTGGACATTTTTGAAGGAGAGAAATATTTCTATGGTGGCTCCCACCTTCTGTGGGAGGACTCCCATACAAATGAAAAACAATTTTTAGCATAATTTGAGAGCCAATGAAACAAATGAAACTACATTTTGTCTGTTGAGGTTTTTGGAGGCAAGAAATGTTTCTATGGTAGTTCAAGACCCCACCCCCTTTAGAAAAAAAGGGGGGGGGGGGGCTTCCATACAAATTAAATCCAAATTTTTGCATAACTCAAGAACTAATAAAGCAAATGAAACCACATTTGGCATATGGGGGCTTTTGGAGCTAGGGTTTCTATATATATCAAAATGAATTTCTGTCTGTCTGACTGTCTAATCCTTATAGACTAGGCAAGTTCTGAACCGGTCAGCATAAACATTTGTATACAGGGGTTTTTGGGGCTGTAGAAGGTTTTTATGAATATTTGAGACTCCTTCTCTTTCAGGAAGGGGGCTCTCACACAAATGTCTGCATAACTCGAGAACTAAGCAAGCAAATGGAACCAAATTTGGCATGTGGAGGTCTTTGGAGCAGAGAAATGATGGTATGGTAGTTTGATTCTATGGTAGTTTGAGACTCCTCCGCCCTCTGAAAAGGGGGTTTTAAAGGCAATGATTGTATGGTGGTTTGAGAAACCTTCCCCTCTGGAAGAGAAGGCTCCCATTCAAATGAAACACAAATTACTACCAAACATGACAATTATCCAGGTTACTAAATGTGTATTTCTTGGGTAAGAAGCATGTTCTGATAGAAGTTTGAACCCCTTCTTAGTCAAGAAAAAAAAATCATTCCAAAAAACAACCATGAATGTGCAAATTCTATTAAAATTTTATTTTTTTTAGTTGCAAACGTAGCAGCGCTCGCAGCGGGTTCAGCTAGTCCATATATATAAAAATGGATTTCTGTGTCTGTCTGTCTGTCTGTCTGAACCTTATAGACTCGAAAACCACTGAACCGATCGGCGTGAAATTTTGTTTGAAGGAATGTTTGGGGCCGGTGAAGGTTCTTATCATAGTTAAAGACCCCTCCCATCTCTGGAAAGGAGCGCTCCCATACAAATGAAACACTAATTTCTACATAATTCGGGAACTAACCAAGCAAAACTAACCAAATTTAGCATGTGTAAGTTTTTGAAGGCAAGAAATGTTTCTATGGTAGCTTAAGAACCCTCCCTGTCCTAAAAGAGGGGGCTCCCATACAAATAAAACACAATATTCTGCATAACTCGGGAACTAATCAAGCAAACGGAACAAAATTTAGCATGTGGTGATTTTCGAAGACAAAAAATGGATCTATGTTGATTTGAAACCCCTCTTCTCTCTGAAAGGGGGGGGATCTCATACAAATGAAACGCAAATATTTGCATATCTCGAGAGCTAATCTGGAAAATTAAACCAAATTCGGCATATGGAAGTTTCTGAAGGAGAGAACTGTTTCTATGGTGATTTAAGACGCTTCCGCCATATGAGGAGGGGAAGGGGGCCCTCAAACAAATAGAACACAAATTTCTTCATTACTCGAGAATTTATAAAACAAATGGAACCAAATTTGGCATGTGGAGGTTTCTGAAGAAGATAAATGTTTCAAAGGAGGTTCGGGAACTAATCAAGCAAATGGAACCAAATTTAGAATGTGGAGGTTTTTGGAGACAAGAAATGTTTCTATGGTTGTCCAAGACCCCCTTGTTGAAGTGGGGGGAGGAGGGGTTGGGGCTATCATACAAATGAAACACAAATTTATGCATAACTTGAGAACAAATCAAGCAAATGGAACCAAAATTGGCGTGCGGGGTTTTTTGAATGCAAGAAATGTTTCTATGGAGATTCCAAACACACATTTCAAGCAAACATGAGAATTATCCAGACAACTAAAACACAAACTGTGTATTTCTCGGGTGAGAAGAATATTCTGATAGAAGCAAAAAGCAACAATTGCTCATTAATTTAGTTGCAGGCGTAGCAGTGCTCGCCCAGGTTCAGCTAGTCTAATATAAAATTGAAAATAGAACGGGACGAAATGACAAAGCAAAAATTTTCACGTCTTACTTTGCGCAGCGCATACTACGATCCTCGATTGGAAAAACGAAAAAAGAACGACACCAACGCGGAAATTTTTTTTTCTACAATTCGGTTTAAATGATGCTTGGCAGTTTGCTTTTGGATTCGATGAACAGCAATTGGAAACTCCACTTACTTCCTTGAATTTAAATTCGATTCCTCCGACTGACCTCTTTTCGTCTTTATTAAGAAAGTTTACGCGGATTATTTCCTGTTCCAAAAAGGTAAACAAGTATCACTCAACCTGATATCCGGATGTTTGCAGTCCCAATTGCTCAACGCTTCCGGCACGAGCTTGAGCTCATTGAAACCAATTTTCTTTGCTATCCTTAATAAAAACGTTCATCTTCAACTATCATCACTGTTCTGGAACGCCATTTTCGCTCAATTCCAAATTTATGCGAGGGTGAGTACGTTGAACAAGGATAACAATTACCACCTCGTCCGTGTTTACACGTTTTGATTCTTCCGACAGCAGATAGAATGCTTTCCCGTTGATTACGCAGCAACATTTCCGCCAACCTGTAGCCGGCCAAATTTGAGTTTGAGTCGTAATGAAAATTTAACGAGCGGAAGAATTTTTATTAATTTCATTAAACATTCAAGCGAAAGTTGGGCTTCAGCAATTTCGCCCCCTATTCCTAGAACATACTTTCGAAACGAACGCAAACGCCACCTTTGTGTCTGGGGCTCCACTTCTAAGACAGAGCATAAATTTGTTACGAAACTTTATCAAGGCCACATCACCGTGTTTGCCACCTACATTGCGAGCTGTTTTTTTTTTGGGCAATAGGTATTTGTTGGCGCTGCTGCTGATGCGAATCTACACATAACCTACCGATAGGGAATGAGTACGAAAACATTTGGCCCTGCCTTCATCCTGTGTGAATCGGATCGTAAACAAAATGGTTTTGCGGCGCTCAATCGATAAGGAACTGTTTGTGTGGAACTTTAAGGTTTTTCCTTTTACGATTCGTATTGTTGCGTAACCAAGTGTCTGCAATGTTCGTAAAATATTCATGGAGCCGCACGGTGCTGGACAAGCTAAATTATTGCCTCATTCTCGAGCCACGGACGGACAACGTCTTTTCTGTAGACTCACACTGTCACGTACGGTAATCTTTCCGAGGGGACAAATCTGTTGATCAAATCACCGCAAGTGTTCCTTCATTGTGACATGTCTCGATTTTATTATCTTGTCTAATGCCTCTCCCGGGGGTACACGCAAAATTAAACGAAAACATCCTCCGGCACACACACACACACACACACACTGTTGAACTCGTGGCACTGGCATCTTATGTTCCACCATTGCCGCCCCTCCCCTTGAGCAGTGTGATGTTTTCGTTTCATATTAGGCGTCCACGTCATTCTATTTAGTTCCGTCTTTTCCGTCACTTGTAGAATGTCTTTTAATAAACAAACCCGTCTTCCTCGGAGTTGATAAAAACTTTTTCCGATCAGCCAACACATTCCTTATAGACAAAGCCCCATATTCCTGGATTACTCTATCGTGTCAGAAGTTGTCTCCGGTGTTGTTTTTTCGTTTCGATGATTTACACTTGCCGTCAGACTTCACAGAGAACTGTCGTCATTATGTGAATTTTTCCGTGCCGCAGCTCGAGTGTCCTTCAACAGAACCAGACTGTGTGGGAAAATGTGGGCGACGCACGCACATTCTAAGAAGCATTCAAACAAAGAAGCTTGGCGACTTCAATTCTCAACATCCGCTGTGAGTGAAACTCATAAGACTTTCTTCCATCTACACTAGTTAAGGAAGGCAAAAAAAAACCTCCCCTCACCTTCGCTCACCGAGAACATCCCGTTCGGATCCAACTCGAGATTAAGTTGTTTTGTATTTATTGTAAGAAGAGTTTGTTACTTGTTACAGCAGCCAGCCCTCGACGCACGTACGCGTACTTTTGTGATTAAGCTTGCCATTTCTTTTCGGTGCTGTTCCCATATTTCGGTCGACTTACAAACCTTTCCAATCTTGCTTTCTCGGAAGAAGATAAGATCCGGTTGCACGTGCTCGTGGTCCTTCCATGACAAAAACTTGTTAGCGAAGAGATTTGCTTGATGGGAAATTGATTGAGTTGTCGATTATTGCTTTGAAGGCTGTGGCGGTGGGAAATACTTTCGCTCTGAATCGGAAATTCTTTCGCACTTTGAGGCAGATGGAATTTTCTGATATGTACGGTTCATCTTGGAGTAGGCAGTAATTTGCTCCCCAGCCTCTATCGGAACGTCAATGAAGTTCCTACGAGCATTTAAAGCAGTGGTATTATTTAACCTTTCACTTACATGCGTGGATGATGAACAGATGTTTTTCGAAGGGAAGCTGGTATGGTGATTTTCACTTAGAATGAAAATTTGATGTTGATTTAATTGAAGGATGGTTTTACAAAACGAATGAAAATCACTTTTAACTAAGATTAGGATGGACAATTGTGGTTTAATAGGAAAACTAGAACATTTTAAATTAACACTCCACTTGATCACTTTTTCTAAAACAAAACTGAAACAGTTTTTTAAACTAACTAGTAAACGCGAACAAATTCCCTTAAATTCCACAGCACTGCCCTGGGATGCAAAGTTAACGTAAGCGCCAAGACGACCAAAATTCATTTTTTTTTTTGTTTTTTTGTAAGATAACGATTTGGCATAAGCACCATTTGGTCGCATGAAAGACGTCTCTCCAAATATCACATCACGGGTTGCTTTAAGCGAAGTTGAATGCACTAGGGAAAGCAGATTAGAGATTACATACAAACTTGCCATCTATCGACCTCTGAAAAACACCTGGCCGGTTCTTTACGATCAGTGGGGATACTGTTTCCCTCATACTGCCTTCATAGACATCTGGAGTTGAAAATGGGATAGAATTGACGGATTTTTTTCCTTGACGAGAAAGTGAAAAGCGATGAGCCTGGAATTTTGATATACAATCAATACCACACTAACAATAAAATCTACTTGATCGGTAGGTTAAAGGGTGTACCGATCAAAATTTGGTCAATCAGTAATGTGTGTGAGTCAATCAATGTTTTTATTAATGAGTCAATTTTTTTTTTCTTTTTCAAGTTCAGTTAATACAGAATGCAGGAGCTAAGCTAAACTTTCTTTTTACCGAATTCAAGTTGCCAGGTCTTTCGTTCAACATCTGTCATAAGATTTTGTACAGTATCCTTGTCCACTTTATTCGCCGCAGATCGCCAGGTTGCCTTGAACTGTTTCTCGCTCACAACAGCTTTTTAAGCCTTCTTAAGGTTCCGCTTGACGATGGCCCAATATTGTTCGATTGCACGGAACTCTGGCGTGTTGGGAGGGTTCTTGTCCTTGGGCACCACTTGAACATTGTTGTCAGCATACCACTCCATGGCCTTTTTCCGTAATGGCAAGCTGCCAAATTCGGCCAATATAGAACGGAACAATTGTGTCGCTTCAGGAAAGGCAGTAGACGTTTTTGTAGGCACTCACTCAGATAAATTTCTTGGTTGACGGTTGCGGTCGCAATTTAATCGTTGCTCTTCAAGGCGCAGGTACAAATGGCCTGTCAAACCAGATATTTCTTCGCGAACTTTGACAGTTTAATGTGTTTGAAAATACCTGCCACCTTTCTCCGTCCGGTTGCCGTATAAAATTCCTGTCCAGGAAGCTGTTCAAAGTCTGCCTTGACGTAAGTCTCATCGTGCTTTGGCCTACGTGTTTTTTTGATCGTCGCGATTTGGAGTCGACAGTCCAGCTTGTGTTTTAGCGCTATCCTCGGTTGAAGGTGCCACTCCCTGCTTCTTTGCGACATCTCGGACGGAGAGGTTGGGGTTCCGCTCGAAACAGCGGGCAACTCTTTTTGTCGTCTCTGTGGTCTCCAGCTTACAATTACGCAATCCAACTTTCCTGGCTGTCGGAAAACGTTCATCAAACAATTTCATTACGTTGGTAACAGTTGATTTAGCCACATTCAACAATTTCGCCAACTTGGCATGAGAGTAGTTTGGATTTTCGCCATGCACGTACAAAATTTTGATGCGCTGCATCTCTTTCTTCGACGAAATTTTGATAACTGAGGTGTTAATCTCAAAATCAAAGTAAAGGCATGATGATACACGCACATTATAGTCAATTGTTGTTGTGTGATATATTGTGTAGGTAAAAGGTTTTTCAAACGGCTATGAATATCAATTTAGTAAGGTAGTTTGTTGTAGCCGTGATGGGTGGTTAGTTGTTTTTTGGATGTGGGTATATGTTTAAAAAGCCACGAATAACCGTTTCCTTGATCTTTGTTAGGTAATTTTTTGAAATTTTAATTATAAAATTCGATGCATTCTGCGAGATCAAGTTTCCAAGGGTTTGTGAGGTGTCTTAAAAATTGTATGTGGTTCAAGTTTGTAAAGCGGTTTTTGTTGAACATGTGTTCAGTAGGCTGATGCAAAATTTGCAATATTTGCTCCCCTAAGCTTAATCGACGCCAATTTGGGTCCTGATAGTCCCCTAAAAATTTTAACACATTTGGTTTTAATTTGGTTTTGCACACGCTATTCAAAGTTTGTATGGGAATTAGTATGAAGAATCTCAAACTTACATTTCCAGATCCCTAACATCTTGATATTATGTCCTTAAACCAAATCTTATATACATTCCTATAGTGTAAGTTATCAACTATCAAAATGCCGAAGATACCCGACATGTAAATTTTATACAAAAATAGTTATTCAATAAAACATAAAATACACACTTTAGGTATGATGTTTTATTCTTATTTTTGTTTTCTTATTATTTATATGTTTTTTATATTTTATGTTCATATATTTTATGTGTTTTATTTTATTTATATTATTATGTATATTTTATATATATTATGTTTATGTATTTTATATACATTACATATTTTTACGTCTTATAATTATATTTGATGAATAACTATTTTTATATAAAACTTACATGTCAGGTATCTTGGGCATTTTGATAGTTGACAACTTACACTATATGAATGTATATAAGATTTGGTTTAAGGACATAATATCAAGATGTTAGGGATCTGGAAATGTAAGTTTGAGATTCTTCATACTAATTCCCATACAAACTTTGAACAGTGTGTGCAAAGCCAAATTGAAACCAAATGTGTTAAACTTTTTTGGGGACTATCAGGACCCAAATTGGCGTCGATTAAGCTTAGGGGAGCAAATATTTCGAACTTTGCATCAGCCTAGTGTTCAGTCTCTTTTGTTTTGAAATTGTGAATTAGTCATTTGTCTGTGCCTTTGTTTGCTCTTTAACTTCTGCGATACGATCTTTGAAGCAAGTTTTTGGAGTATGTTTGGTTTGTGCTATGTATTTTTTTGAAAAATGATCATAAGTTATATTGTAGATTTCAGGAAGATTGTCAAGGGGGTCTTAAAAAGAGAGTTTGAAGTTGATTATTTTTACTAGGATAAAATATGGTATTAAACCATATCCAGTGAATATTTTCGAAACTTAAAAAAACCTGATTTACACTGGGATGCTCTAGGTCATGAAAACTGTCCCTGAGTTTAAAAAATAAGTTTGACATTTGTAACAGCTTTTTTTTGGGCTATTAATTGACACCATATGTATCCAAATATTCCATGAATCTTTTAGAACGTAAAGCTACTCAAGGACATAATCTTGAGATGGTCTTGGTCATCTTAACTGTCCTGACGTAACTTAAAATTTACAGTTGTTACAGTAATTTCCATGCTATACCAAGTTACAATCAATATTCAAACTAATTCTGTAAATAATTTTAAAGGCCAACAAACGTTATAAAGCAAAACGTAAGGTTCTAAGTAATCCAAACTTTCTTTGGGATCAGAACATAGAACCTTTAGTTGTAACAGAAGCTTTTTGGGCATTGCAAAGCAACAATGTTTATTAAAACATATTGAGTGAATGACTTGGAAGAATAACATACATTATTAGGTAATCTTCGGATGTTCTAGGTTATTAATTCTATCCTTCAATTTAAAACATAAAATGTACAGCTGTAACAGTAGCTTTCTGTGCCAAACAAAGTGACAATATGTATTTGACTAAATTATGTGAGTCATACATATTCAAAGAATATTCTGAAACGTCCAAAGACTCCATAGGATCACCTCTTTGGCATTCAAACTGTCTTTCAAAACTGAAAGTCTACAATCGTTACAGTAACTTTATAGACTTTACAATGTTTAGTTAGTTTGTTTGGCATAAAATAACCCAAGATTATTTGAAAAACAATGTATGATGGTCTTCCAGGACACACATTGAATATGTTTTAGTACAACCTTAGATTTTAAGTTCTGAACTCCAGGTTAGTTTGGAGAAAATCCTACTTTTTTCAACCATTTCTATGTTATTGAGTACCAAATCAATCAGAATACGCCAAATTACTTATATAATATCGCTTGGAAAAAATAGGCCTGAAAAGGTTGATTCAAAGAATATTGTATTTTACAAATCTTAATGACTGCCAGCGTCAGTGGTGTAGTGGTGAGCGTGTCAGCTACTTGGAACCCCAGTGGGTCTAGGTTCAATCCCAGGCGACGTCGGTGGTTTTTCTGAGGCGAAAAAATCTGGTCACGTCTTCCTTCGTAAGGAAAGTAAAGCTGTTGGTCCTGGCTCATATTCATGAGTCGATAGGGTAGAGCCCAGGTGGTGGAGTCGTCTTTCCGACGCCGGTGATTGTCACCATGCGAAGAAATAGGCCAACGGAAAAAAAAACTTTAGTTACGTAGTCCCAGTCAGTTCGAATAACCCTGTACCTTATAGTTTTATTGATTATTTTTTGTATTGCTTGTTGTGAGTTACCATTTAAGTGTGCTGTCTCAAAAATGTATGCAAGTGCTTTCGTTATGCCGTCTAGACTTAGTGGAAATGTCTGTTATTCTGTGTATCATATAGTTAAATGATGCTAATTTGTGTTGATATGAATGATTGGGCGTATTTGGTATTAAGCATTAGTCGGTTTTCTGTAAATTTAAAATGAGAGTTTAAATTGTTCTTTCACTATAAGCAAGTCCAGGAATAGCCATGTAATTTCACCTAAAAGAGGGGAAAGGAGGTTGCCAATGAAGGCACCATTCAAATATTCACAGGTTACAGAAGCTTTTCGGTGTGTCATTTTCATCGAATAAACACTTGCCTCCTTGGCCGATCGATGTAAGCTGAAGTTGAACGAAGAACCATCATAATGTTACAGAACGTCAGTAATGAATCATTCTTCATGTTCAACACCAGGTATCCTCGTTTATAAGATCGAAAACGGCACCATCCACGTCCTTGTGGATCAAATCAAGGTAGAGAAGGAATATTAGTTCAATTGTACAAAGTGAAAAGGGTTTGCAACTGTGAAGACAAGCAAAAGTTCGCTGCAAAAAGTAGTGCTAGGAGCTTTACATCATTTTTTACAAATATTGTCTTGTATCATAATGGACGACAAAGCATACGTACTCGAAGACTTTGAACAGTTTTAGGGTCTGGCTTTTGACACCGCATTTCAAAGGAATGCCGTTGCCGAGCATTTCCGGACGAACACGTTGTCCAAATTCCCGAAGACGTATTTGATTAAGCAGGCCATATGTAGTTGTAGTCAAAGATCTAAAACTATCGTCGCTACCGACACTATCAATAAGGATGTGTACGAGAAAAATTGTTTATCAGAAGCCACGACTCACCAACTCTGTTTTGGCCTGATTTGGTCACTATGCGAAATCCGTTTTAGAATGCTACATGGTACAAGAGGTCAAATACGTGCCACAAACATTCAATTCACTAAACTATTCAGAATTTCGGCCGATAGAGAAGTACTGGGTTCTACTTAAGCGGAAACTTTATGAAACAAAGAACAAATCAAATGGTACCGATGATTTCAAGAGAATTTGAAGCATCGTCACGGTGGGCGTTTTTGAGGATACCGTATGGAGCCTGATGGCGGGTGTACCACAGATAGTTCGAGAATTTCATAAAAAGAAAGATTAACATGTTAATCAACTTTGTTTTATGTAGATATAACTCTATTGTTGTTAATAAACAATTGGTTTTGTTGAATTATGTGTAATTCTTTTTTGCTGCTTTTATTTTTGTATGTATGTATGTATGGTAGCCACCATCCCCTCTAGCCCTTGGCTTGGATGCAGCTCCACTTAACAGCAAGATCAAATTGGGCCACCGATCTGAATTCGCACTATCGCTGTATGAAGGGCCAAAAACGGAGGGGTGGACCCGTAAGCAGAGACACTTACACGAAATCCACGGGAAATTAAGAATCTCCTTCCAACGATATGATCCAACAAATCGAATAACACAATTCGCAATACTCATTAAGCTTTCTACAGGATGGCTTGTTAAGAAGGGCGCGTCACTCTCCCTGAAACTGTTGGAGTAGAACTCGCAGCACCACACTCGAATCGGTAGGATAAGAAATGATACTGTTTGTTCCTCCTAGACTCAGGCAGTCAATCAAACCATCGTCCAGTTTCAGCTTGAATGATACCCTGGTGCTCCCTCCCAACCCAGTATTTATTATATTTATATAAATATAGATGTAATGTAATAATAATATGTTATATATGATTATATAGTAGAGCAAAAATTATATAAGGATATTTAGTTAAATTATGTAATAGTTGGAGTTCACGAGCCTATGATAACCATGTTAAACTAAATTAATTAACCTGCTGAAATAATAATATTAAGGCAGTAATAATAATATGCAGCTTCGTACCACTTTTGTATCACTGATGGGTGACTGTATCTCTGGAATGTGAAGGTCATCTTGTTATTCATTGAGGTATAAATATCAATAAAGCATTCAATTGTATATAAAACCATAATATTATATTATTACGTATTAAATCATGACATATAGATATATAACCTTCTGGAATGAAGAGCATTTATTAATTTTGATTATTATTTGATATAATGTAATAAAATAATTATACCGGCCGGATCACCAAACTGAAGCAATTAAAATTTTATTAATTATTTTATTACTTCTTCCATAATATTATATTTATGATATGCAATTAATAATGATGAACAGCTGTGTTCCTCTGAACCGCTCAAATAGTAGTTGATGATCGTGTACTGAAATGTTAAGGTCATATTACGCCATTTAATGGAAAATATAATGAAGGAATTAAAGGTTGAGTGGTCGAGAGAGTCGTCAACATTTCTATTAATGAAAATATGCTAGAGCTTGTAAAAAACATGCATCATATAATAACACATACTAGTATCTACACATCTATATATACATCCATTGCTACTTTCGAGAAGGCTACCCGACGGTGCTAGATACAGCTGAAAATTGATCCCCATTCTTACTGCTGCTTCTACCAGAAGATGATCATCCTATAACCGCAAGACCTCCTCTCCTAAACTGTATGGTACCTGAGAGAAATTTACCTTTCTGGCGTAATACATGTAATGAAATATACAGAATTAGGCTATGAATAAACAATGTCCTATAAGACAAAATATATAGTGAGGGTATATTGTAATATGAATTGAAAATTACATGTGTGCCGACTGCTGTTTTGTTGCAATTGTAGACAAACTTGCGCATCCATTATGAACCAGAAAATTTAGGCAATGTATGACCACCATGAAAAAAAAAGAATTTTAAATTTTAAATTATTTTGTAATACCTGACGACCTGGAAGACCTGAAAGATATGAGAATGGAAAATTATGATATGATGTACCGGTCGCACCCCCTCACTTCGCTATTGTCGGATTGACAACATTTCCCAGGCTACGCCAACCAGCGTCTCCATGTTTCAGCTGGCAGTCTTTTGTGATCATATGACTCGTGGAGGCGTGAGGTAGGAACTTGTGAGGACCAGAGGTCGGTCGCACCCTCCTGCCAAGTTGTCAACTCACCATTTGAAGCCCTTTTTTTGCTGCTTTTATTTTTCAGTACGAAATTAAACGAGAACAGGCACCTTAACGAGCATCTTTGGAAATAAAATTTTTAGTAGCTGGTTAGAAACAAAGGTAGATGACACAAATCGATCGAAGTATAACGCGCTCCCTTTGAATTGCTTAGGAATTTCACTGGTAATCGCAAAGTAAACTTCATAATTGAAATGGTAATGTATGATGCTGTGATACATAAGGGTTTGAATTTTGGTAATTCTATGATGGTCATCAAACTGGATCGAAATTTGTGTCTTAATAAAAACGACTTCTGTAGGATGGATGGTAACAAAAAACGGAAAAAGATATTTTAACACGAAGTCCCCAACCCTCAGAAACAAACAAAAAAAATCATTTAAAATTGATGAAATTCCATCGTTAGCCACCGGGTTTTGCAATAGATCACAAAATTATTTTTATTTATGGATTTGCACTGTAAATTCTGGAAATATCCGTAGTTGCGTATTCCAAGTAGGGAGTACTGGGTAAGATGGTGGACGGAATATTTTTAGACGCGAACACTTTGTCTTCAGAGGTCATTTTGAAGATCCTCCTGGTGACGTAGGAAAACTTTTTGAATTTGGACAGTTTTCCGAAGAAACACGGATCCCGTAGGACCACTTCAAGTGGAAAATATGGTCAGACACCCTCAGAATGTCCTCTGAAGACAACATTTGGGAAAATCATAAAGTTTGATATGTCGCAAGCGCTAGATTGGGTAACGATTTGAACATGGCTTCTTTTCCGGAGGAACTCGGATACCGCAGGGTTTTTTTTAGTGGCCAGTATAGTCAGAAATCATCAAAATATTTTCTAGTAACCTAGTTTTGCAAAATTTTGAAGTTTGATATGCCACATGCCTTGCTACGCATTTATAAATATGTTGCCCACCATCCTTGGACAGGTATTTACTCCAATACTTGCACCTTGGAATTCAAAACTACGAATAAAGGGTGTCCACGATGAAATTGCCACACTATGAAATTGCTCTAACTTTTTAACCGTTGGGTAGAATTTAATGAAAATTTGGGTGGATTTAGTTCATAGTGCATTATTTACATTCTGCAAGTTTTAAAGTCCTGTGATCCAAACTCGCGGAAATGGAGTCGAAAGAACAGCTCGTGCGTGATAAAATCTTGCGCATTCATCACGAGAACAAGGATCTCTCGCATCGTTCCATCGCTAAAACGTTGGGAATCGCGAATTCCACGGTGTCGCGAGTGATTAAGCGGTTCGAGGAACGGTTGACCACCGATCGGAAGCCCAGAAGTGAAGGAAAAAGTATTCCGTACAACACCAAAAATCACAACCGCGTAGTTGGGGCCTTCAACCGAAATCCGAACGCCTCCGTTCGGGATGTGGCTAAGAAGCTGCACCTAAGCCGAAGTTTTGTCCAGAAGGCCAAAATTAAGGCTAGGCTTCGAACGTTCAAGGTACAAAAGGCCCTAATCGCGACGAGAAGCAGAACAAGTCCGCCAAAACCCGTGCCAGGAAGTTGTACCTCAACATGCTGACGAAAGTTGAATGCTGCATCATGGACGACGAAACATATGTGAAGGCCGACTTCAAACAGATCCCCGGCAACCTGTTTTTCACGGCCAAGGATAAGTTCAGCGTTCCGGAGCATGTCCGCACTCAGAAGATGTCCAAATTTGCGAAGAAATTCCTGGTTTGGCAAGCCATCTGCACGTGCGGGAAGCGGAGTGCACCTTTCGTGACCCAGGACACGATGAACGGAAAGGTGTACATAAAAGAGTGCCTCCAGAAGCGGCTGCTTCCTCTCCTGAAGGCCCACAACGTCCCAACAATCTTCTGGCCGGATTTGGCCTCATGCCACTACTCCAAGGACGTGCTGAAGTGGTATGCGGACAATAAGGTCAATTTCGTGCCGAAAATGTTCAACCCTCCCAACACTCCGGAGCTCCGCCCCATCGAGAAGTACTGGGCGATTATGAAGCAGCACCTTCTTAAACGACCTAAGGTAGTGAAGACAGTCGAGGAACTGAAGAAAGTATGGGTTTACATGCAAAAAACGGTTGATTCACAGGTTGTGCAGAATCTTATGGCCGGGGTTAAGGCCAAGGTGCGGGTACGAGTAAAATGGTAAAATTAAGTTTAATAGTTATTTCTCAATCCCTGAAAATTTTATGGCAATCGGATGAAAACTCGAATTTTGCGAATCAATTTTGTGTGTGGCAATTTCATCGTGGACACCCTTTATTTTCGGAATAACCAGTGCACATCCACAAACTAGGACAATTTTGTGATCTATTGCAAAACCCGCATAAAAATTCGATGGCTTATGATTTAAATTTGAATTTATCAATCTAAGAGGGGCAGGGGACGCTCGTGTTAAAATACCGAATTTTAATCACTAGGAAGTTAAAAACTTCACAAAAATACTTCTTCTCCATGTCACACCGCTTTACGGCACTTAGGCCACGAAAATATTTGAAAATACTTTTATTTTCAAACTATCCCAGAACTTCTTGATTGGATAGAGCTGGGTCACGTTGGGAGTGTTGGCATGCTTGGGAACCACCCAGCTCCCGCTTCGAGTAGTGGGTCGTCGCTAGAAGCGGATAACACGTTGTTATCCTTGAGATACTTTTGATGAAGGTGGCAACTTCTGGGAGGCAGGTCGTACTGCCAGATCCGACATAAAAAAGAGGGGACATGACTTCCTCTTTTCACTGATTATGAGCCACAGCAACACCTTCAACACCACTTCGGCGGGAAGATCTCTTTGACCAGAATTTTCAGCCGTTGTTTGTGGGTTTCCGCTCGGTTTTCCGACTCGGCTGGCTTGGACTGACGCTTCCGCATGTAGATATCCATTTTGGCCGAATACTTCTTGGCCGTTTGGACGGCTCCACCGACCTCCCGGTCTAACGCACGGAAAGAAGTGCCCACCTTGCCTTCCGTCTTCCGTTTGAGGTTTTTTTGAATCGTCCGGTCGTTCAAAACCTGAATATTGTATTTGTTTGCATGATCGCATGAAATGGGTCACGATGGCCGAATTTTTTAGGCTCGGATGGAGCAGGCGGTATGAACAAACCATAGATCGAAGTTGTTTCACTGTTCTTGCCATAGTGGCCGTAAAAAAATGATGGAGCTGTCAAATTTTCACACCTGGAACAGGTTGAGAGTTTTTGCCGAGTTAACGAGTCTTTTTTCTCACGAGGTTGATCGTCAAGTTAAGGAGCCATCCATAGATTGCATAGTTTTTTGTTTTTCGAGAGTCCCAAGTATCAATTTTAGTTTTATTCCAGCCGTATAGCACTACTCCCGGTTTGGTGATTAAACTACTTTAAAAACTGTTTTGTTCACCAACACCTCCTCAATGCATCTTGAAAGCCGAAATGTGTACAAAGTGGCTCACTCTTATACTGTTGTGAAAACATATAAATAAAACCTTTGTAAAACCATAAATATTTTGAAAATGTTCTAGTGAGAGATGTTATGACCACTTGAGATCCTTCATAAAACCTATTGGCTACCATCAAAACCAGCATAGGGCCAAATGGCTACAGTTGTCAAACTGTAACAAGTTTGGTCTCTGATCTGCAGTTCATTTGCATTACATCTAAAATTTGATGTATTTATTTTTCCACATTTCAATTTTAACATATATTACAATATGGTGAATTCGAGAAAACACAGCCCAAGGAACAATTTTGGTTTTAACTATAAGGGTTCTGAAGAGCATGAACTAGACTTCAAGAATGCTATAAAACCTTGATAAAACCAGCAATGTTCCTTGGGAGTTTTGCCAAAAAGCCAAATTATCTTCACAATGGCTACTATAAAACTATTTGGTCATTAGGTGACCTTCCTCACTGCCAATTTGCCGTTTAATGTACGCACTGGAGGCAAAATGCTTTTAAAATGTTTTTTCAACTGACCATAATAAGATAATACGAATCAGTTCAAAAACGGCATTTCAAAACAGCATTTTACGAGTTCATAAAGTCAACATAAAACCTTTTATAGGAATAAAAGGAACTTTATAAGACATGGTTTTAAGACCGTTGTAAAGAAGCTGTGTAGGTTCTCATAAACCTGACTAAAATTTGAAACCTTTTGGTACCTCTTACTGCCATAATAAAAACAAATTGATTTCTAGTGGCGTTCATAAAACATTAATCAAACTTAATAAAGCTGGCTGGTTTTGGATATGTTGCTTCGGGTGTGATGTGTAGAATATTAAAACAATGCATTTCTGAGGTTTTGGTTGACACGGTGCGTTAAGATAGGACAAGAATCGGGTGTTAGCTATGTTCGACTTTTTGGTTTCTTTATGGATCCTACAGAAGCTATGCTTCAATTGTAAAGGTATGGCTTACAAGTCTCCAAATGGCACCTAGTAACCTCTAAAGATAAATCACTGTTAATTTTAAATAGGAGATTCAACAAGAAAAAAGACCTGTAAAATCTGAAAAATTATCAGACGTTTTTGCAAAGAAAGAGAGGAGGGTTGCACCAGACCGAAGTGACCCAGGTAACCAATAAGCAGTTCCAAAGCATCTTTACGACAGCCTATCAAGCAATTAAGTCGCCTTCAATGCAACATAAATGCCGCCTTTGGCTCAATATAGAGCTGCTTTACTGCAATACTATGGTTATGCTTCATTAATGCTAAGTTGCATTCGACATGCTTATTACAGGCTACAAGCATTTAAATAGCATTTGAAATCCAACTTTACAACAGATTGCATTCAAGATGCTGATGTAATGCTAATCTTAATGAAGTTTTCAGAAGCAGATAATTTCTCATCTCCATGCGAAGCGTTAGGAGCGGACAGTAATTTTAAGCATTTTAAGCTTTAAGCATTTGAAATGCAGATTTAAGAATGATTTACTGCATATGCTAATGCTTATTGCTTACCTGGGTAGGTTCATATCGTCATGTAAATCATGTTTTCGCCTTATGTGATAGTTCTAGGCGTAGTCTCCGGTGAGGGAGATGTAATGCTTGCGTATTTCTTTGATCAAGGACTAAAGGTAACAGCCGATGTAAGCTTGAAGGCTCTGCAGGATGTTGTTGTTCCGTGTATAAGAAAGGAAACTGTTGGTCATCATTTCATCTTCCAACGGAACAAAGCTGAAAAAAATTCATAGAAATGGCTTGCGGAACATGTTCCGGAGTTTTGGAAGAGAGAAATTCGGGCTCATATCAGTTCCAAAATCAATCATTTGGATTATTTTGCAAGTAACGTCGTAAAGCGGGATACCAATATAATCCTTCACACCATACTTAGGTCACTCAAAGCTTAAATCAAAGCGGTTATGACATCTATGGATCGAAACATATTAAAACTTACATATGGCAGTTTCCGGAAGCATCTATGTACAGTCGTTAAAAAGGAAGGTGATTTTTTTGAATGAAATAATTAACGATTTCCATATGTAACGAAAGTAATCATCCACAAAAAAATCATTGCAAATTTGAGTAACTGCTGTAATTTTTCCAAAACATGACATTTCCTGCAAAACTTTGTCACGCATCCTGTCCTCAGTCCAAGCTGCTATCCTCCGTCCTCCATTGTTTTATTTTTCCTAACATTTCTAAGACAAACACTTAACGATATTAGCTAATATCCACTGCATTAAATTTATGCAAACGAGATGCATTCGCTTCCTAGTTGCTGCCAACCAACAGCTGCAAAGAGCTTAACTGAATTAGCAAAACCCGAACCGGAGTTGACGGTCGTTGGTCACAACTATGGCGAAATAGTTAATTATTCACAAATGCAACTCATCTCGTCCGTTCCCGTTTGATATAAGTAAATTCAAGCGACTGGGAAATAGCAAGCATAAGCACAACCGATTAACCCTTGCCCAGCCGCCCCAACAGCCGATAGAAAACTCTCCACCACGTACCTAGAGTACACTTTAAAACGCTGACCACGAAACTCGTTGCGTTCATTAATTTTTATCACGCCTGACAATGGAGACCTGACCAGCTTCTGGCTTCACAATTTCCGTGTGTGAGTGTGGCTAGTTAAATTGCTGAACTGAATAGAAACTAATGAGCTGGCGGTTCGTCCCAGTTACCCCTGCTGACGTGCATGAATAGTCAGCAATCATATGTAGATGGGGGGGTGTTGGTCTCAAATGGAAGCTTTGTCGGCACTAACCGCTGTCTAAATGGTTGGGTCATTTTAGTAAATCTATTATTAAAATAGCATACCAGTGGCGAAGGTGCCGTAAAAAAGGCCTCTGGGTTTGGGTTATTACTGTTCAAAATCAAAGGGTAATATTTAATTAGAGTTCTCCCACTGCGATTGTGCGGTTGTCAATGGCTCATCGGGGGCCTAATTTGTGTTGTAATTTAGTGATCGGAAAAGGAAGAATAGGGAAATAAATTGCTACAATTTAATTTTGCAAGTCTTGTTTTCCGATCTGAGAATAAGTAGGAAAAACTAAAACATGATTTCAGTGCTTATTTTATTGGGGAATTTGCGAATAAATTAGATCCTAAAGGCTAGCAATCTGTTTTTCAATTTAATGTCGTAACCAGTCCTAAAAAGTCCGCAAATTCCCAACCATAATCACAGGATTAGTCTTTCTCTCGGGAAAACGGAAAGCCGGCAGCTCATAAACACCTTCATTAGTGCAGAATGAAAACCGGGAGTGGAGCGGAGGTGTGTAGGAAAGCTGATATTGGAAAGATTAGCCTTCCCCATAAGCTTTCTCCGCTCGAGCTTCGAGGAAGGGCCCTTTTTCCTTCGAAGGGATCACGAAATAAACTCTTCCCAGAGGGAAAATTTCTATCCATTTTTGCTGGCCGTCAAAAAGTGGATCATCCTAACCAAAATCGAACCACACTTGGCAACATATTACCGGAGTGCTACGGATCAGTAGTTTCGAATCAGTTGTTTGGGATCAAATCAGAAGTTGTTCGATTCGTTGTAGCAAATAATGAGCTTATTGTGTTACACTAATCGGTGAAAAAATACTGATTTCTATATCTCCATTAGTTGAACAGAGCGAGCAATGAAATAAAACCAATTAGTAGGAGCAGCATACCATCATGTTTGAGCGGTCGTCCTTTGCTTTAGGCCAGCACAGAAAGGAAAGGGTTCAATTTGAGGTGGAATTATTCATGTAGCCACATGTTTATCCACACAAAACTATTGAAATTATTCTCATACACACCTCTTTGGCTCCGTGATTCAGTGGAAACGTCCTGTAGGTTGACTTAGTGAGTTCAACATAGGTCACGTTCTGGGTGAGCAGATACGGTACACCAGATGGTAATCAGGAGTAGTCTTTGAATAATAAAATATAAGCAAAGCCTCTTCTAGCGCTTCTTATTGGATGTGTTTATTGTCTTGGCACACCGTAGCACACACACCTTTGTGGACGTACTTCTTGTGGTGCCACCAATTATGATCATGGTGAAAGAGTTGAACTACCACATTTGTTCATAAATAGCAGAGGAATCTATGTAAAAAAAAAATTGACGTAATTATTCATGCGAATTACTCTTTCTCTTGCTATTAATATTAATCCACAAATTCAAAAACTTAATAAAATAAGCCCTTATGAAATATATATCTATTCCAAAATAATAAGAAATATCACACAAATAATAATTTGAGCTAACCTTAATCATGAAGAACCCAGTTTAAAAAAAAAACTAAATTTTGAACCATTCAGTAAATATTCTTTAAAAAAAAAATAAACGTTACAAAATTAACATTGTAAAATAGAAAAACTTTGAATATAACCAATAACAATATAGGAAAACCTTAAACACCTTCACACACACAAAAAGATTAATTTATAAAATTCAAATACAAAAATAATAAAAATAATAATATTGATAGTATAAATTCTAATCTTAATAAAGTACACAATAAATGTTTTCGTCTCGAAATTCAAACAATACATCCAAACAAAAATAAAAGGATTGTTAAATAACATTTATATAAATTTATCTTAAGTTTTAATAGATTGAAAAAAACATTAGCCTTGTAAACTAAACATATTTTTTTTTAGTCTTGTAAACTAAAAATAAACTTTTGTTAATAATAATGAAATAAGTATATTTTTAATAAATTCACTAATACCGGATATTCTAAAATTCTATTTTTCAACAAATCTAATTAATTATTTATTTTTAACTTTATTAGTAACAGTAAAATTAACAAAAAAAACTATGGGCCATTACACCCAAAAAATTAATGTCTAAATCTTTCCGAAAAACCTAACCTTTACTCAAAATTGCCAATAATGCTTTAGTTAATTTATCGGCTCCTTCTAATATTTCAGCTTGATGAAATTTTGGGTAACTTTTAGAGCAGCTTATACTTTATATTTATTTGCTTATAGACAAGATGGGAAAATTTATTCTGGGGTTTATTTTTTTCTTCAGGCTTGGTTCGTGAGTTTTTATTATTAATATTACAGTGATAACCCTTAAATTTATTAATTATAAAAATTAAATTTTGTATATTGTGACTTAAGTATAGTATTTATTTAAAAAGTTAAAAAAAATTGGTTTGTGGTGTCAATGATATGAAGTTTGATTTTAGATAATGAAATATTTAGTTAATTATTGCAAAAATAGATTTAAGGTATTGATTTATATATGATTAATTTGATTTATTTTGAGATTAAAATTGTCATTAAAGGATTTAGAGTATTTTATCGAATCAAAAAATATTTCTTCACATTCTCTATCTATTGTTATAACTTTTTCATTTGATTGAATAAGTTTAATATTTATATCTTTTGTTTAATTAATTTCTTCTTTAGTAATTTTTTAAAGAAATCAATACATAGAAAGAGATTTTAATATTTATTGTTTTAATTTATTAGTTTTATTATTTGTTTTTTCAATAATAATATTAATTATTAGACCAATTTTAATAAGTATTTTGTTAGGGTGCGATGGGTTAGGCTTAGTTTCTTATTGTTTAGTTATTTATTTTCGAAATGTAAAGTATGGAATATTACTGCTATATGGAATATTAACTGCTTTAAAATCGAATTGAAGATGTAGCTTTATTATTAGCTATTGCTTAGAAATTCAATTATGAAAGTTGAAATTACATTTTTTATTAGAATAAAATAGAGAATAATCTTGAAATAACTATTGTTGGGGGATTAGTTATTTTAGGTGCTATGACTAAAAGAGTCCAGATTCTTTTTTCTTCTTGATTACCTGCAGCTTTAGCAGCCCCTACTCCTGTTTCTGCTTTATTGCATTCTTCTTCTTTAGTAACTGCGGGGGTTTATTTATTTATTCGATTTAATATTCTTTTAGAAAGTTCTTTTAAGGGCAATTTTTATTATTAATTTCTGGATTAACTATATTTATTGCTGGGTTAGGAGCAAATTTTGAATTTGATTTTAAAAAAATCATTGCTTTAGCGACTTTAAGTCAATTAGGGTTAATGATAAGAATTCTATCAATAGGGTTTTTAAAACTAGCTTTTATTCACCTTTTAATACATGCTTTATTGAGGGCTTTATAATTAATATGTGCGGGGGTTATTATTTAAAAAACAAAAAATGCTCAGGATATTCGTTTTAAATGAGGGTTAAGAATAAGAACACCGTTAACATGCAAATGTTTTAATAATGCTAATTTTGCTTTATGTGGTATACCTTTTAAAGCGGGGTTTTATTCAAAGGATTTAATTTTATAAACTGTTACATTATCTAGTAATAATTTGTATTCTATTTTTCTTTTTTTCTACTGGTTTAACAGTACGTTTTTCTTTTTGATTAGTTTATTATTGAATAACTGGGGATTTTGATATAACTTCTTTAAATATATTAAATGAAAAGGGGTGAACTATATCTCTTAAATTTCATTTTATTTATAATTATAGCAATTATTGGAGGTAGAAAATTCAATTGATTAATATATTTTAATCCTGAAATATTTTGTTTACTTCTTTGTTTAAAATTTTTAACTTTATTTGCTTGTATTTTCGGTGGAGTTATAGGGTATTTCAAAAAGATATGTAAATTTTATTTTTATTTTTATAAGTCTTTAAAATTTTATAGTCTTTGATTTTTTTCAAGGGGGATATGATTTAAACCAATAATTTCAACTATTGGGGTTATTTTATAACCATTTATTTTAAGGATAAATTCTTATAAACTTTTTGATCAAGGTTGAAATGAATATTTTGGGGTTCAAATATTATATAATCAATTAAAAAATTATACATTATATGTTTAAGAATTTCAAAATACCACTTCAAAAATTTATTTATTAAGTTATATATTATGAGTGATTATTTTAGTAGTAATTATAATATTTTTTACATAATAAAATAAAATTTGGATAGTTTATATTACGAGTTAAACATTGAAGATGTGAGCAAAATTAATAATTATTTTTAAATATAAATTACTAAAAAAATTATTTATAAAATATAAGAAATTTATTTTCACAGTGAAAATGTATTTTTTTAAATATAAACTATTTAAATTTTATTAAATAATAAGGCTTAGGTTGGTCGAGAAAAAGCTGCTCACTTGTATCTTTAATGATTTAATTCCATTTATAATTAATTATAGGAAGAATTGAAGCAATTTCTACATCGAAAATTAAAAAAATAATTGCAATGAAAAAAAATCGTAGGTACACGAGAATAATTTAAAGGGTCAAACCCACATTCAAACGAAGATAATTTGCCTCATACAAATGACACACAAATTTCAGCATAACTCGAGAACTAAACAAGTTAATGGAACCAAATTTGGCATGTTGAGGTTTTTAAAGGCAAGAAATGTTTCTACTTGACTTAAAACCGCTTCTATTTCTTAAATGAAACACAATTGTTTGCATAACTCGAGAGCCAATGAAGTAAATGAAACCAAATTTGGCATTTTAAGATTTTTGAAGAAATATTTCTATAGCAGTTCAAGACCCCTCCTCCTCTTGAAAAGAGATTCGGGGACTACTGAACCGATCGACGTGAAAATTTGTGGAGGGCTTTTTGGAGCCGGGGAAGTTTCTTATCATGGTTTGAAACCCCACCCCCTCTGAAAAGCAGGGCTCCCATAACCAATCAAACAAATATAACCCAATTTGACATGTGAGGGTTTTTCGAGGCAAGAAATGTTTCTATGATGCTTTGAGACCCCTTTTCTCTCAGAACAGCGGGACTTTTTTACAAATGAAACAGATTTTTTTTGCATAACTCGAGAACTAATCAAGCAAATGGAACCAAATTTGACATGTGGAATTTTCTTAAGACGAGAATTTTTTACGGTGGTTTGAGACTCCCTCCCTCTGGAAAGAGGGGCTCCCATACAAATAAAACACAAATGTAAACCAAACCAGAATTATCACTACTGTTATGAACATTTGTAAGCAGGGATTTTTGGGGCCCGAGAAGGTTCTTCGGATGGGTCAAGACTCTTTTTCCACCTGGATGGGGGGCTCCCATACAAACGAAACAGAAATTTGTGCATAACTCGTCAACGAATCAAGCAACTGGAAACAAATTTCGCATGTGGTTTTTTATGCTATGATGGTTCGAGACCCCTCCTTCCTCTCGAAGGGAGGGGGTGGAGATGTGCTCTCGTACAAATAAACATAAATTTTAATCAATAATTTTAGTTTTCCAGGCAACTAAAACAAAAAATATGAAATTTTCGGGTAGGCAGCATGTTCTGATAGAAGTATGAACCCCTTCTTAATCAAGAAAGGGGGATGCCTGGGTTACTCTCACTGCTACATTATGCACAAGATGTTAATCTAAGGTTATGCAAGAGAAAATTACGTTCAAATTGACATGATATGACGTAGATTGAAGATTAATGTTTTTTCTCTGAAATGTTTCCACACAGAAAGAAATGCTATGGTATAAACTAACGATCCGAGGGTAAAATTAATAATACATACCTCTGTTTTACTTGGCAAAAATTACACACATTAGCGAACGAAAATATTTTAACAAAACCCATTCCTTAAAAAACCATAGAAGCGCCAATACAATTAAATTTTCGTTCATTCAGTTGCAAGCGTAGCAAGGCTTGCACCTGATTCAGCTAGTGAGTGTATAGAAGAGAACGGTCTATTAGGCGGAAACTCGCACCCTTATTCTTGTTTACGTTTGTATTGAAAACGTCCGAAAGAATATGACATTCGTATTCTCGTTTTCGTTCGAATCATTCAAACTTTCTATCATCGTTTGTTCGAACGGATTGGATTTAGGAAACCGGATCTTTTGTCAGGGTGTCAACTGTCTGTAAACCTGGATGAAAAAAATGCCTTGTAAATCTTATTAATTTTGACAGAGGATAAATTGAAAAAAAAAACATAAGAGGTTCAACATTTGTACCATGAATATTTAATTTATTCTCCACCAGTTCTTTGTGAAAGAAAAAGCAATCATGTTTATTTATTACTCAAATAAATTTAGCAGTGCTTCAAGAGTACGGAATGGATAGAAAATGAAAGCTCAATAAAACGTGTCAAAGCAAGTTTGCCTTGAGCCTCACATTACCTGCACAGATAAAAAGAAACATTGATTCTTCTGCGTTATCTAATGCAAATAAGGGGAATGCTGGATTTGGCAGAAAATAATGAGATATTTCGTGAAAATTTAATCCAGATAATGCCTAAATCTGGCCTGTTGTATAAAAGCATGCAAACATTCTTGTATGGCACATGAGAAATTGCAAACAATTCCGTTGTTTACGCCATCCTTAGCTTGGAATCAAACGAAGGGAAACTTTACACGCTTGTTAAAATTAATTATTTTTTTCTGTGTGAGTAATATTCTTGTATTCCTCAATATTTGTTCAAATTTGCATTTAAAGAAATAAATTCTTCTTAGAAAACTTGATTAAGCAATTAAATGTCTGGAATAAAATAAAAGTCCCAATAAATTCTTAGAGTTTAACTAAAGAAGTTATTTTTTTTAACGATTCACCTAAAAATACCATAACGAGTGGATTATCTGTTCTGAGTGTTAAATTGCAATGCGTAATTATTTTTACCTGACCTTTGGTTTTCAATTGGTTTTTGGAATCATTGGTTTTTGCAAAATCTGTTTTTTTTTCTGTAAATATCTAAAATTAATATAATATCGAAACTCTTTTTGCCTCGTTTTTAAAGTTTTATTGTTA
Organism: Aedes japonicus; assembly: GCA_034211315.2. Lineage (NCBI taxonomy): Eukaryota > Metazoa > Arthropoda > Insecta > Diptera > Culicidae > Aedes > Aedes japonicus. Next base: position 170,833 of record JASCZW010000955.1, read on the forward strand.
TTTTTTTAAACTTGTATGCCTTTTGTGCTTATGAATATAATTTTTCACATTCTTCATTCACACACTCTCTGCCTGTCATAAGTTAACATTGAGAACAGGGTTTTAAATCATTGACGGCTGCATGAACCTTCGTTAACGTCTTGTTTTTACATTTGCAATACAAACGATAGCGAAAGAGACTTAAGGTTCTAACAATTCTGGTTGGGGATAGTGGTTTGTGGGTTTGAATATTAATAAATCGTTTGATCCTTATGTGTTCGTCAAAAAAAAAACACCTTTAAGTGATCGACAGGGTACCCAGGTACCCACCACCGGGTTACCGGGGCTGTGGTCCGGTATGGTGGCACTAGTTGGAAACATCTATCATATTTCCGGGGATGGATGTCAAAATCTTTGGAATAATTCCTGGAAACTATTTCTATTTCATTGTGGCCCATATGTTGACTTGTTCATGCAACGGCCATTTTTTAACAGGTTCCCGTGGCGCCTCGAGTGGCCATGTACATAGTTAGAAGGAAACCCTGGCAATATGGGTATCAAAATTCATGAAATTTCTCTAGTAGAATATTTATCAACGTTTTGTGGCCAGCTGATGATTTGTTCTCGGAGCTATTGTTCCATTTTTTCCTCAACTGCCAATGTTCATGTTTAGAAGAAACCCTGACAATATGGGCTTCAAAGTTAATGAAATTTAACCAAAAAGCTATTTCTCAACATCTGATGAATTGTCCTCGGACCGGACATCTCGAATAAAATTCCCGTGAGGCTTAGAGTGGCCATGAACATAAATGGCCACAGAACATTGAAAAATAACTAGAAATAAGAAGAAAAATTAGTATTTTCTTATAATTCCAACTACCCTTGCTTATCTTGACAGACACGCATACTTTGTCTACACCGTGTCCAATATATTCTCATACACTTTTTCCTTGCATTGGTGTCGTGCAACTACTCAACATGCTTCACGTATGTGTTGGTGTAGTTTTGCACTATGTTTATACAAACGCTTTGAGGTTATGTCCGATTGATTTCATTCGGTGTTTATCTTTTACCTGCGATGAAGGAGTTTCGTGCTGTGGTGATAAAAAACTATTTTTATCTATTTATAGCTATTTTTAGAAAATAGAAAAACCTCGGGGTAAAGTAGGATTTTGTGTACCGAACCATCCGAAGGCACCGTGACACCTGTTCGTTGGATGACCGAAAGAGATCCGGTCGTACTCGTACGGTGCGGACTGCACGAGTTGTTAAAGTGGTCAGGGAACAGATTAGACAAAAATAACAGCGCACTGTACGTAAAATGGCCGCAGATCTGAATGTATCGAGATCGTCATTGCAAAATACACTGCAAAATGACCTTGAATAAGGTTCAAAGAGTTTCAGAACCTTCCAAGCAGAAATGGCTCGAAAGAGCAAGTCTGCTTTTGTCGCGGCACGGTGGGGAAGAATTTATCTTTTCTGTTTAAAAGTTATTCGTCTTGCAACAATCCCACAATGTCCAGACCGACAGATTGCGGGCTCTCTCTGCGAGAACTATTTCAAAGAGTGATAAGAATATTCCACGGTTCCAAAATGCTGCATCAGTGATGATATGGGGAGGAATTTGTAAGCGAGACAAATTACCACTGGTTTCCATAGAAAAAGGCGTTAAAGTGAATGCCGTATATTAAAGAACAGATGTTTTGGAGAAAGTTGTCAAGCCATATGTACAAGAGGTGTTTAACCCTTATGTGATCGACAGGGTACCCGGGTACCTTTTCATGTTTTACATTACTACATTTCATAGTTTTTTACCCACCACGGGTACCCACCAAATTCATATGATCATAACTCTGGCTTTTATTGACCGATTATAGTTCTTTTGGCACCGTTACATTCCAAAACTCATTGGCTTTATGTAAATTATAGGCAATGACCATTTAAATTAATCTGGTTCCCATAAATCCGGGTTACCGGGGCTGTGTTCCTGTACGGTGACACAATATCGGAACATCTATTGACTTTGCAAGAATGGATGTCAGAATGTTAGGAATAATTCCTAGAAACTATTTCTATCCTATTGTGGGACAAATGCCAACTTGTTCCTGGAACGGCCATTCTGTAACAGGTTTCCGTGAGGCCATGAACATTTTCAGTAAAAACAATGTCAATATGGGTATCAAAAATCATGAAAAATCTGCAGTAGGATATTTCTCAACGTTTCTTGTGGCTATCTGATGATTTATCCTAAAACCTGTCAATCCGAAACAGGTTCCCGTCAGGTCTCGAGTGGTTATGAACATTTAAGAAGGAAACCTTGACAATGTGGTTATCAATATTCCAACGTTCCTCAACGTGTTGTGGCCAATTTTGTTCACGGCCACTCGAGGCCTCACGGGTATTTGTTTCGAGATGAATGTTCCGAGGACAAATAATCAGATGCAAAAAAAAACGTTGAGAAATAGCTTTCTGGTAAAATTTCATGAATTTTGAAGCCCATATTCTAAACATGAACATGGCCAGTTGAAGCCAAACGGAAACATGTTCCGGTAAAACAGGTCCGATGACATATCATCAGATTGCCACTAAACGTTAAGAGATATCCTACTGGCGAAATTTCATGAATTTTGATACCCATATTGCCAGGGTTTCTTTTTAAATATGTTCATGGTCACTCGAGGCCTCACGGGAACTTGTAACGGAATGGCCGTTGCAGGAACAAGTCGGTATATGGCCTACAATGGAATAGAAATGGTTCCTTGGAATTATTCCATAGATTTTGACATCCATTTCCTTATATTTAATAGTTGTTTCCAAATAGTGCCTCCGTACCGGAGCACAGCCCCGGTAACCTGGATTTACGGGAACCAGATGAATTCAAATGGTCATTGTTGATAATGTCCAAATAGCGAATGAGTTTTGGAATCTAACGGTGCCAAAAGAATTGAAATCGGTCAATAATAGCCAGAATTATAATCATTTGAATTTGGTGGGTACCCGGGTACCCTGTCGATCACCTAGAGGTGTGTTTTTTGTCGATCACATAAGGGTTAAAGATGATCACTATATGTTTCAGCAGGATGAAGTGCCATCGCATACTGCAAATCTCGTTCAGGGCTGGTGCCAAAAAAATTTGACCGACTTTTTGGACAAGAATGAATGGCCTCCCAGTTCACCAGATCTGAATCCCTTGGATTATTTCGTATGGTCATACATACTGGCGAAGGTAAATGACCACAGGGCGTCTAATATCAACCAATTCAAAACCGCAATCAAACGAATTTGGGACGAAATGCTGATGGAAGTCGTGCACAGGCGGCACTGTGACGGTTTCGAATAACGTCTGGAGCTGGTCAAGAAGGTTAAAAGCGGTGTTATTCCAAAACATATGCTGTTGTTGATCAGCATTATATTGCAATATAATGGGTAAAGATGGGTCTACCATTTACTCAAAAAAAGAAACAGTTTTTATTGAATCAGGGTTAAGTAACTGGAAAAGGGGAGAGGAATGTTGTTTTCGGGAGACAGTAGGCTAATTATTCTAATATTGATTGCATTGATCTGAATGGCCCGATTGGATGAATGAATACGCCAACTCAAAGGATTGGAGATTTAATTTATTATTGTTTTCTCCTTATAAAGGGTGTCCACGATGAAATTGCCACACACAAAATTGATTCGCAAAATTCAAGTTTTCATCCGATTGCCATCAAATTTTCAGGGATTGAGAAATAACTATTAAACATTATTTTACCATTTTACTCGTATTTTATTTACAGTCCATATGCAAATGCCCGCACCTTGGCCTTAACCCCGGCCATAAGATTCTGCACAACCTGTGAATCAACCGTTTTTTGCATGTAAACCCATACTTTCTTCAGTTCCTCGACTGTCTTCACAACCTTAGGTCGTTTAAGAAGGTGCTGCTTCATAATCGCCCAGTACTTCTCGATGGGGCGGAGCTCCGGAGTGTTGGGAGGGTTGAACATTTTCGGCACGAAATTGACCTTATTGTCCGCATACCACTTCAGCACGTCCTTGGAGTAGTGGCATGAGGCCAAATCCGGCCAGAAGATTGTTGGGACGTTGTGGGCCTTGAGGAGAGGAAACAGCCGCTTCTGGAGGCACTCTTTTATGTACACCTGTCCGTTCATCGTGTCCTGGGTCACGAAAGGTACACTCCGCTTCCCGCACGTGCAGATGGCTTGCCAAACCAGGAATGTCTTCACAAATTTGGACATCTTCTGAGTGCGGACATGCTCCGGAACGCTGAACTTATCCTTGGCCGTAAAAAACAGGTTGCCGGGGATCTGTTTGAAGTCGGCCTTCACATATGTTTCGTCGTCTATGATGCAGCATTCAACTTTCGTCAGCATGTTGAGGTACAACTTCCTGGCACGGGTTTTGGCGGACTTGTTCTGCTTCTCGTCGCGATTAGGGGCCTTTTGTACCTTGAACGTTCGATGCCCATCCTTAGTTTTGGCCTTCTGGACAAAACTTCGGCTAAGGTGCAGCTTCTTAGCCACATCCCGAACGGAGGCGTTCAGATTTCGGTTGAAGGCCCCAACTACGCGGTTGTGATTTTTGGTGTTGTACGGAATACTTTTTCCTTCACTTCTGGGCTTCCGATCGGTGGTCAACCGTTCCTCGAACCGCTAAATCACTCGCGACACCGTGGAATTCGCGATTCTCAACGTTTTAGCGATGGAACGATGCGAGAGATCCTTGTTCTCGTGATGAATGCGCAAGATTTTATCACGCACGAGCTGTTCTTTCGACTCCATTTCCGCGAGTTTTGATCACAGGACTTTAAAACTTGCAGGATGTAAATAATGCACTATGAACTAAATAAAATTCTACCCAACGGTTAAAAAGTTAGAGCAATTTCATAGTGTGGCAATTTCATCGTGGACACCCTTTAATGTTCGCAACAAACAAACTCAACAAACTAATCCAGTCGTGCATCAATATTTTGATCAATATCATGATGAATTGCATATCAATTAGAAATATGAAGAGAGCATCTTCATTATAACGCCTGCTATTGAAAAAAATAGACAGATTTCATTGTTATTGTTTGCAATTTTCGTGACCTCTGTTGGTAAATCCATCTATTAATCGCTATTCGTTTACAGTCAAACTTTGACAGCTGAATCAGTTCTTTTGAAAAAGTCTTTGCAAAAGTAGTAACAAAACGTCCGTTCGATGATATTATCGTCGCAACTGAAAAACGGAAAAACCAACTAGCGCCAAACGATTTTACTCTCGTCCTGTACGATTGAATTGTGGCGCATCTATAGTGCGCTGAATAGCTACGTCGCGAAACACCTGGAAAATCCTCAACTCTCTCATTGGGACATCGTAAAACAACTCGAAATCGTGTAGTCAACGATCAGTCGTGTGATTCAACGTTACTTCCAATCTCCGAACATCGAACGAAAGGAGAAATGCGGTTAGAATGGATGTTCTATTTTTGATCAGGAGCACAAGCGTGTTGTGAAATCGTTTCAGCGGAATTTCAATGCTTCGGTCAGGGATGTGGCCAAAAAGTTTTTCGTTCAAAGTGCACAAGGCTCCAAATCGTGACGATCGGCAAAATACGGTAGAGAAGTCACGGGCCTGGAAACTGTTTTAAATAAATATTTCAAACAAATTGATTGTTTTCATCATAAAATGTGGAAGCTCTAGGAAATAGAAATGTCATTCTCCCCTTGCAAAAAAAAAACATAGATTTAAAAGAAGTAGCCTACCAAGGAGCAAGGTAGCCATCCGAAAATCAGCAGCCTACCGCCATGGCAGACATCCGCAAATTAGCAGCAGCCGGTGTATGTAAACAGTTGACTAGCACCGGCCGGCTCAGTCTTGAACCAGACGGCAGACCAACGGGCAGTGCCAAAGAGCAATGAATGAAGCAAAAACAGTAGCCAGCTAAAAGGACAAGGCTAAAACTAATCCGAATAGCGACAGCAGCGGCCCATCAACGAAAGTTGATCCAGTAAGACGCCGCACCAAACTCAAAAAGAAGATAGCACCGTGCACGTGGGAAGCCGACGGTTTAATGGCCTACATGAAAAACGTCACGGTGTCAACAAAAGGGACAAAACAAACACCGGATCACGACACCGTCGAAGTCACATTGTCTTTCGGTAGCTTCTGGAGATACTGTTCTTCACCACCCAGCACAAGTTTGATGTTCCGCAGGAAGTAAGCATGCAGAAACTTTCAAAGTTTGCCAAGAAATACATGATTTTGCAATCGATCTGCTCATGTGACAGACGGAGTGCACTGTTCGTGACTACCGGGACTGTAAACGGGGAGATCTACATCAAGAAGTGTCTACAGGACCGTCTGCTTCCTTTGTTGAACTACACTAGGGCCCTACGATCTTCTGCCCGAATCTAGCTTCGTGTCACTATTCAAATGTTGTCCTGGAGTCGTACAGAGCCAACGGGGTCACTTTCGTACCCAATGGCAAGAACCCTCCCGACGCATCTTAGTTTACTTAGCTGGAAGTGCAGCCTGGGCACTGTTGTCCTTCTGACTTCAGCTAGATTAAGGAGGTGCGTGTCGAGCGTCTGTCCACCAAGGAGGTGCGGCTCAAACAGCGGCTGAGTAAGAAACGCTGTATCGCGTCAACTATACTTTAGGTGGCAGTCGCACCAAGGCGAGGTAGGCAGCGCGACGCGGGTAAGGAAGCTGCATGCTGAAATCTTACCCTATTACGAAAAATGGAAGTATTCTTTATACGGTATATAATTTCAGATCATCCATGGAGTTCCCAAGTATTGTATAGTAATCTTAAATTATTTTTTCCTTCTTTACAATGATAATGCAGGTCTGTCTACAATTGCAGCAGGACCACAAACAGCAGACATGCAGACCGTTCAGATATAATTCTTGTTATCATTTGGTATTGTAACACCCTTTCGCAGTATTTTTTATGATATTTCACCTGAATTAACAACTACCTGTCATTAACATTTCGTGAATTGATGGCGAGCTCTTCTACCCACTCATTGGGAAGTCCTCACGTTTGATGGCTAATTCGACATAAGGTTGTAGGATTCTAGCATTGGAAGGAGATTCTCATTATCCCGCGGATTACGCGTAAGTGTCTCTGCTTACGAGTCCGCCCATCCGTTTTTGGCCCTTCAGACAGTGTTAAATTGAATACAGGCAGATGTCGAACTTGATCAAATCATTCGTAGAGGACGATCTCCCTAGTAGCACATTTGTTACCATTCAGTTGAGATAACATAAATATGACTTGCTATGTCATAATCGAGTTACTACAACTAATTATGACAGTAGTGTGCTACTTGGGCTACTGTCTTATGGCTGTGCCTGCAACGATGAGTGGTATCTTTTACATTCATACATACATACAGAAGAAACTACAGCCAAATGTTGTACAGAACCACACGAGTGGAGTTAAGCTAAAGGTGCGAAAGTAGGACGTAGTCGGAGAAATGAATATGCCTAAAGCTTATTTATGAGTTAAATTTTACTCTGCAAAAATTTGAAAAGGATCGCTAAACTAGGTTATTTTCTATACCGTTTGTACCGTGATATGATTTGATGTGCGACATCCTTTATCTTCCACACCAAGTTCCGAAAGAATGTTCGCCAGTCGCTGACCATCAGTGAGAAAGGAATGTTGAAGCCTTCTTTTCGTCGGGATTTACTTTGAATGAGGATCTGCTTGTCGGATGTACCGTGTGTGATACGATATGGTGATTGGGTGGACATGGCATCAGTTCACAATGCCAGAAGTTATTGGCAGAGATGGACCGCTCCTCCGAAAGTTCTCCAGCAGAAGTCAATCGAGATATATGGAGCAACCTCAAACGAAAAATCTATTTCAGCATTGTGTGGCCAAATCCAATAAGTCAGCGATTTTTCATGCGATTAAACTGCCACCTACCAATGTGTCCACCAGTGGATCGTCTATAAATATAAGTAGGCAATATACAGAAAAAAAATGACTACCCTGTAGGTATCTACTACCTACTTGGTAGAGCACCTATGAAATTCCCGGTTTTGAAAGTCGCGAGGCAGTGAACGATCGCACCTGATGCACCAAAACTCTACAATTTCACTTTGGCAAATCACCGGTAAATTTACTTTTTCTGACTTTTATTCTACTTCCTTGCTTTTTTCTAAACTCCTTTATTTTCCCACTAACTTTCAACTTATCTAACCTAGTGCTCTTCCTTCGGGGCCCCTCGCAAGCATAACCACAACGTACCCTTTTTGGTCTGCCGCCTTCTCACCGCTTGACTCCAACCGTTATTCTTGAAGGCGATGTGAGGATCCTCCTACGCGTTCTTTACTGATTGAGCGAAGTGGCGATGACGATCACCTGTGTACAAGTCCTGGGCAACCCACAAGCGTGGTACGTGTTTGAGTGCCGGTAGTGGACGTTACTAATTGAGGGAACGTGAAGCCTGCCGGTACGTCTACCGGAACTTCATACTAAAAACAACGGGGTTGTGTCGTCCGCTTTGTCCATCGCTCACGTGCCGTCTTTCACTGTCGTATTTCTGTATTGTAATCTTAGACTTCCAAACTTGTTTAGACTAATTTAGCTTGATGGTCTTTCGATAAATACTCAAGTGTTTTAAAGTTCAGTAGGTCATTCAGTCACCACCCTTGACTGCTGGCCAGTGACCCAAGCCATTTGCCAATTTTTTGTCGTCGTTCGTGGCCGTTATCATCCAATTTAAGTTAACCATGCCTATCACCACCCCTAATGGACTCCCAATAGGGTGTTTTTCGTCCGGATTTTACAAGCTGCGGTGGGGTGGATGCCTGCGTTATACCATACGCTATACTAACGTTGCCTAACAGAGAGTTTGCTTAAATGAGTAACCCAAATAGCACACTACGATCATAATTAGTTCTAGTAACTTTATTATGACTTAGCAAGTTGTAGTTATGTTATCACAAATGGATGGCAACAAGTGCACTACTAGGGAAATTGAGCAACCCTGAAGAACGTTCGATAGTTGTATTCACCCCCAGCTCCACATTGGAGCGAAGAAAAAAGGGCGAACACGAAATTATTGCGACACATTCAACAGGGCATAACATTTTTACCATTGGGTAAAAATCAACCACATTTTGCACACTTTCTCATTGATGTGTATTGTTTACATGCTGTCAAACTCGAAGTCGTGTTTTTCGATTCAACTGAAATGGAGGTGAACCAACGAGAGTCGAGCGAACAAATTCTTTCCAAACACCTGGAATTTCCTGACCTGTCGCACCGGGAAAAATGGTGAACATTCACCATTCAACCGTCTCCATAGTGTTGAAGCGGTTCCAGGAGCGGTTGACGTTGGACCACGGCAAAAGAGCTGGAAGAAAACCGGGACCGGCGATCAAAAAGACGGAGGGAAAGGTGAAGCGGATGATTAAAGCAAATCCCAACGTCTCAAGCCATGATTTGGCTAAAAAGATCGGCATGTCGCAGAGCTACGTCCAGAATGCAAAGAAAAGAGCTGAACTACATACAAACAAGGTACAGAACTTCCCAAACCGCGATGAGCGGCAACAATCGACGGCTAAAACTCGGGCACCGAAGCTCTACGAGAAGATGCTGACAAAGTATGGCTGCTGTGTGATGGACGACGAAACGTATATAAAAGCCGATTTTAAGCAAATTCCGGGGTTGGAGATTTTAACCGGCAAGAGCAAATTCTATGTGGACGACAAATTTAAGAAGAAGAAAATGTCGAAGTTCGCCTCCAAATATCTCATTTGGCAGGCCATCTGCTCTTGCGGACTGAGGAGTGAGCCTTTCGTGACAAAGGGCACAGTAAATGGCGAGATCTACAAATCTGAGTGCCTCGAGAAGCGCCTTTTGCCGTTCTTGCAGCAGCAAGACGAAGCTCCGCTATTTTGGCCAGATTTGGCATCAGTGGTCCTGGAGTGGTATGAGGCCAATTCTGTCCATTTTATTCCAAAGGACATGAATCCGCCAAACTGTCCGGAGCTGCGCCCGGTGGAGCAGTACTGGGTAATGATGAAGCGGGAACTTCGGAAGAGCAAGAAGACAATCAAAGACGAGAAGGACATGTTAAGAATATGAAAAAAAAAAAAAAAAAAACTGAGAAACTGGTACCGGATGACACTGTAAAGACTTTGATGGAGGGCATCAAGCGAAAATGCGTTCAATTTTACACTCAAGGCTCTATCGATTAACTTTTCTTTTGATTTTTGAAGTAAATATATGTATAAAACTACCCTAAAATTTTGGTTTGATTCTAAACATTATAAGAAAATTGGCATGACATTTTCGGTGTCGCAATAATTTCGTGTTCGCCCTTTAGTCCGTCATCGTGCCGCACTTCATGTCGGCCGGATATAGTCGAGCAGTCTTTTACACGATCCAAGCGCTCTTGGAAAAAGGTGAGACCATCGAATGCAACCGCGTTCCGATGGTTTGGCGTAACCGGATGGTGCAGCGAACGCTGAAGTAGAAGACGAGAGGCAAGAGGGTGACATCTTTCCGCGTCTGGGGCTCAGTCAAAAAATATTCGTTATGAGAAAGCAGAAGCCTCGACGTCCGTGTCGGAAGCGCAAGTGGTCACCCAAATGCAGCGGTTGAAGGTGCTAGTCAAGGATGTGTTCACAGCGAAGCGCGATGTGGTGGTGATCATGAACGACGAGATATATCTGACGCTCGATGGCTATGACTGGCAATGGACCGGCTTTTTCCCCTTCACCTAGAAAAGGAAGTTTTTTTTATTAACGACACTTCACACCAGAAAGGTGCATTCGTGTCTTATGAAAGTCAGATTTCGTTAATTTTTACCATATACAATAATTCCAGTAATTCTTTTCCCACTTCACTTCATTTCGTCCTCCTCAGTTCTTATTCTTAAACTTCTTTACTTCTCCTTCTATTTCTTCTTTGGCTTGCTTAAACTTCTCCTGCTTGTTGCGATTGTTCTACTTTTCTTATCTCCATTATTTTTTCCTTCTTTTTTTACTTTTCTCTTTCCACTTTTCCTCTTCTGTCCTTTTTCCATTTTTTTTTTTTCATTTTCGACTTCCCTTTGTCCACTTCGCTTGTCTTTTTCTTCGATTGTGTTAAATTTTTCTCATTCACGTTGTATTCATCTATTTCACTCTTTTATTTTGCCTTTTTTCCACTGCTTTGCATCTTCCGTTGTGCCTTCTTCAATTTCCTTTTAAATTTTGCATTTCATTTTTTTCTCAATCCGCTTCCGTCTTCTTCTTCCGTTGATTTCGTTACGTTTCCCTTTTTCGGCTACCGCTACGGTTACGGTTGTTCTTTCCGAACTGTTCTTCTTCAGTTTTTACTCCTCCGTACTTGTTTCCATAATTGTTTCTTCATTTGCTATTTTTCTCCAGTTTTTTTTATCGACTCCTTTTTGTCCATCCGGCATAGCATCGGACACGTTTCATATTTTTCTCTTTTTCTTCTTCGGTTTCTTCGATTTTCACAGTTTCCCTTAGAGAATTTAGCATCCGTGTTATTTGCTCCTCTGTATTTCCTAGGGCGTCATGTAGGCTTGTCCTAAAGTTATTTTTCTGCCCTTTGATTACAACTTCCCGATATCCGAGAATGCCGGACATCCATTACCGTACCGCAGCATTCACAATCGGGCAATTGGTCTCCGCTCCTTAAACGGGTAAGAACGCGTTGGTCAAGATATATTCCTTTACTTCCCTCAACTTTGAATCCCTAGTCTCTTGCCACTGGTTATCCCACCGGCGGCGTATCAATTGTTTAACTTTTCTCAGAGCATCTTTTATGGCTGTAGTTGGTACATCAATGGCCTGTTCCTTCCTGGCAGTCGATCGGCTTCGGAATTGCCAATGATGCCGGCGTGCCCAGGTATCCAGCAGGTGTGCAGTGACGTAGAGTACATCTCCCACACGAAGCTCCCGAAGAAGGTCAGCTTGTGGCTGACAATTAGTGAAAAAAGTATGTCACTCTTCTTTTCTTCGGGACTTGCGACCAAATGCGGCCTTCATAAGAAAGCACCACCCGACTGACGATGTCGTTTTCTGCTCAGATATGGCCTCGTTACATTACGCGAAGCGGTCACTGCAGGAGATACAGGATTTGAAGATCCCAAGATCGAGGGCAAACCTGAAGCGGATAGTTTATCTAAATAATTTCTTGGCGAACTGATCAATAAGGCGACCAAATATGCCAACATGTTTTTTTTTCGGTGGCTTTTGCCAAAGTTGCGGCCAATTTCCATAAGGCCGCCCGACATGGAGTGAAATCAGTTTTGTAAAATATTGAATTAATACAGAAAGCAATGAAAAATTTCTTCATTTGATATCTTTTATCGTTTAGTTTTTCATTCATCCGAATATTGTCTTTTGTTTTTATTCAAGCGTCATATATAAAATTCTTGGCTAACTTCCCCTCTTCAAGATGTCGGAAGTAGTCTAGTAGAATAATGTAACATCTTTCTTGAAGTATTACAATTCCTGAATTAATGGAAAATCAGTGTAAGGTCCCTTCCATACATGCCTTTCTGCTCTGATATCAGCTCAGTAAAAAAAATCACTTACCGAATATCCTCGTTGCTATGCTGCTACCCAATGAAACCAAGATTAATCCACAGTAAATGAATCCTAGATTAGTGCTGACTCCACAAAAGCTCATTTTGCTTCCTTGTTGTCTACTATCTTCGTAACTCCGAAACACTCGTTCTCTGCTCAAACACAAACACCACTGCCGTTGGTATGCTGCTCACGCCACTAGCTATGCACAATAAACAATCACGCTACTGCTGCATTTGGCAGTAAATCTCTTTCTCACCCTGCCTAATGCCACCTTGCCTAGGAACTGTATGTGTCACATTCACGATGCAATGAAACAAATAGCTTCTCTGGCGTTTCATTCAAGTACACTGGTCGTCCCCAGAACTGCTTCCATCATTATCTTCACGAGAAAAAAAATACCGACTCACACCTACGCAAATGACATTCTCCACTGCTTGCACGTCGCTTCTGTCGATGTCGCCTTCTTTTGACGACAGCACACTAATGAATATCAATTGTGTATGTTTCGGTTCTGTGTTCCCTTGTGACGACTCCCACTCTGCAGATGTTCCGCACAGTATCACTCTAATCGAAGGCTATTGTTGTTGTTTAGCAACAAACGGCGGAGATTCCGGTTTCGTTATTCGGGAATTTTCTGCCAACACATGCTTCATTCACCTTTCATATAATTACATCTACACATTCGACCTGGCATTGGATTAAAGCAATCTTTAATCAATCAGAACGTTGAGATTTTTTACGTTCACTGTTTTCCGACACCAACACTTGGGGGGGTTGCAATTATGTAAATTTTATCATCTACTCCCATCGGGGGTGGTAGGTTGGTCCAACTTCCGCTGCAGACCCTTGGTGGAATTTAAATGACGGAAATGCAATTACATGCCTCCCCAAAGCAGGTCTCAGCACAAGTTGCAGCTGGTAAAATATGTGCACTCTGCTTCAAATCACGTCACACATCATCATCATTTATTCTTTATTTGCCACCCACGGGACGAAAGCACACAATAATTGCTTTATTCACTCGTGCCGAAAGCGACTGTTTAATCCTGGCATCCCCACACTCACCCTCGCACCGCCTTCTTTCCCTATTCACGGCGTCACGGTAGAACGTTTTTCTGCCTCTTCTGTCGCTGCAATCGCATTTGATCTTCTGACCTTGTTATCAACACTCCAACCCACTGCCCTAACAAATCCAATGCAGAGACAATGCATAACTCCTGTCACCTTTCACTGGCAGTTGTCCCGTAACATTCTTCGATTTTTTTCTTCTTTTCACAAATCCTCTGCTACTTTTTGCCTTCCATCCACTCCTGGCAGCCGATCCTTTATTTTCAAGATTTCAGCACCATCAACTTAAAGACACCCCTTCTGGAAAGGCAGAGCAAAAACAGAACAATTCCACCAACGCACACCCAGCAGCAAATTCGAACGTACACACGAACGAGGATAACGCGGAACTGAGATGTGTCTGGTGGCAGGTCGTGATTTTCAAGCCTAACTCGTAACCATCAGCTCTCATCTTACCGTGTGGTGATCTCGTTTCACAATAAAGAGCAGGAACGCACAAACTCTTTCTCTCAACTGCTCGAATTCACGGTTGCCATAACGAAGGCACTCACCGTCGTCCTGGCAGTGGGTCGTTGCCCAATGAATGCGCATGACACGCACTCCCAACGGATGCCCGCCTGGCTGAGTGATTCCGTTACGGAGACATCTGTCAAACCGAACGGAACGGAACGAGTAGCGGAAGAAAGAAGAACACCGGTGATTGAGCTTTTGTGCTCACATCGGTTGTTGTTTGCCTGGACTGAGTTCCCGGAAATTCGTCTTTTGTTTTGCTCTAGTTATGTAACACCTTCAATGAGGAGAGTGTTCCTTGTTCGCGGGTGGGTGGGGAACGTAGGGGGAAGGGAATTGAAAGCATAAAAACAGGTTTTGAAATGATTGAGGATGGATTGATGTGCGAGCTGACGTTGGTACTAATTAAGAATGAATAATGCATATATCGAGTTATTTGATTTCATGAAACGAGTCAGCCAATCCATACGTTGATCAGCGTGTGAAAGCTACAGCAGTTCTTTGTGGAAAGAAATGCAAAGCGTAGGGCCATTAAGGTGAAACGACACTATTACGTACTTTTTTCTTTATCTTTTGTCTCAATCTTTTTTTTTCACTTCACAGTTCTGGAGACATGTGCGTTGTATGTCATTTTATAGTAGATCAAATTTCGATTTATTTGCTTTTTTTATTTGAAATTGGATTTATTTTATTGATTTATCAACAAAAAAAAAAGACAATAAGGTAAAATTAAACTTCATACAAAAATTAACACTTCAGTCGAGCAACAAATTAATGAACTGGGTAAATCAAAATTACGGACATCTGCGGATACAACGCTTACTATCCTCACGGGATACATTCAAATCAAGCACGTTATAGCAGTAATTTACAGTAGCTGACCCTTGATTGCCGGTTTATGAAGAAATATTATAAACGGAGGTTTTGTCGTCAAGTGTTGATGCTCAAGAGACCAAGTAAAGTGGAACAATCGACGTTTCGCTGAAAGAGATCACCAACGAACCACGCTTTGGCCACCAGACGCCTCCCTTCCAATAATACCAGGTTGGTGAGCTTACACCGACTTTCATAACTTGGCAATCTACGAAGGTCTTGCCATCGAAGATGTCGCAAAGCATATAAACCATAGTTGTACGGCTTCGATCCTCTGGACTAGATTTTGATAAGAAGGGCCCAAACGACGGCACATTACTTCGGAAAAGGACGGACCAAAGAGCAGTTTAGTTCTTTCCGACAATAAACGTCTTTGCCGTACCCTTCGGTTCAGAAAGGGGTATGGGCGCATTCTGCCGAGTTGATCGCGGAAGATTTCATGTGTGAATAGGCTGCCACATTATTGTTCAAAAATACCTGAACCAAATGGACAGTTTATAATGATCACCTGAAGATTCGATGGGGGGTTCATTGCCCTGATATTCCCAAATGCAGCACGCGGTGAAATGAGTAACGGTGTTACAAGTTAGAGAAAAAAAAGTAGGTTAAAATTTGTAATAACAATAATAATAATAGCCAACCCTATTATTTCGAGCTATCCTCACTTGAGCAATTAACTTTCCCAGTCTCTGGATCCGTACCGGTTAAAAGTTTTACGGGATCAAATCACACCACTTTTAAATGGCTGTAACTTTTTACCCATTGGGTATTTTCTAGTGAAATATTGGGTGGAATTAGCTCAATGTGTATTTGTTTACGCTGTGTAAGTTTGATAAGCGGATGTGCAATCGTTGCGATGATGGAGTCGGAAGAACAGCAGCGGCGCAAAGAAATTTTGCGCACGAACCTGAAAAATGCGGATCTTTCTCTACGCTGTCCCGTGTTTCCGAACGACACCTATCCTTTGCTGACCACCCTAATCTGAACGCTACCTGCTGGTAAGTTACACCGGTTAAGGTGAACTGTGGCAGCAAAGCTTCGCTCCATACCTAACATTCTGCACATCAAGAAAGTCAATTCCCAAGACGCACGCCACGTGGTGGAAACTACCACCCCTCCCGGAACATCGAGGAACCGTTAGCCCACTACTCCCAAAGTAGAAAAGCAAGATGGTAATGCAATTTTGAATGATTTTGTTTCATTTCTCGTAATGGATCGTAACTTAGAGAAAAAATGCAACATTGGAGAAAAAACGCAACACATCAATTTGCTTTGGAAAATTCAATGTGTGAGTAAGGTTGTGCAGTGTATTAGAGTTGAGTATAAGATTGGAGAAAGATTCGGAGGTTCAGGTTCGGAGCCTCCTGAAATAGTTTAAGTGGGTAACATGCACAGCAAAAAATAAAGAAAATTACATGTGATGTAAAACGTTCAAATGGTAAAAATATATCAATGTATCCATTGCTTTATTGAATTTTAAATAATAAATTATGCACATATCTGGAGCATTGATAAACATTGAAAAATACGTGTACTTCCATCGGATCATACATTAGTACACATTTCAAGGAAGATAAATCTCACTGAACACTTTTTCCAATGCATTAACATGTGAATTTACATGATCGTTTTTTCGAATAAGCTTCCGTGCAGCTTTCTCGGTTAGCTGTCATTCAGCGTTCAAGAGCGGAAGACAAAAGACGACATTCATGTATCCAACAATTAAACAAGTAAACTGTAAACTGCTTCAGATGTCAAAAATGTTCTGTAGTAAATGTAAATAGTAAATTGTCGAATCGTGAGAAGCAGATTTTTTTGCTGATTCAGAATCCATTGTGCTTTGAGCTGTTCACCGTTTAAATCCGGATTCGCCCATCGCAGCAACCGGAATCTTCTTATAACATAAATACCAAAGCAATGGCGGATGAAACGTTTGAGTTTCTGCACAGGAAAAAATCTTGTAGTAAAAACTACCATTTTAACCGACTATGCCTATCTTTAAAACTACCATGAAATTTCAGTCAAATTCACTACGTTTATAGTAAAACCTTCAACGTTTCTGGTATATTTGACAGACCTCATATTGATATCAACCGCAACATTGTTGATCTTATCGCAGGCATGGTAAAATCAAACGCATTTATAGTTAGCTGAAAATTGTTGGTGATTGCGCTTAACTTAACCCTCGAAATGGTAGTTTATACTGCGACTTTTTTTTGCGTGTGGTAACGCGTTTTATTAACCTTTTGTAGTGTTAAAAAAATGAACTACGGCAACAGGCTGAATGTTTTTGTGTTTTAACGAAATGAGTGACGTATTATTTCGAAATTGATATTTTTCATTACTAACGATTTCTTCTGAGACTTGATACCCATGGCTTGCATGTTTGTATAATTAAGTTATTGGTAGGGGTAATCAACATACTACTTATTTCTCTCTCTCTCTCTCTCTCTCTCTCTCTCAATCATTATCTCTTCCGCTTAAACGTGAAAAAATACAATTGTATGTATTAATCAAAGTGGCGAGCATCTGAAGTAGATCATGTGAAATTCAATCGAGCAATTATTACAACATGTGATTTTAAGTTTTCAGTTTTAAATACAATATGTGATTTTCAAGTCGTGTAACTTTAAAGCATCATGTGACTTCTTCTTATGTGCATGAAAATAGATTGAAAATTACAAAATAATTTTAAGTGTGTGTGCCCATATAATATGTAACATGAAAATTCGCACTTTCTTCTTTATTCCTCCCATTAAACGCTGCACACCTCCGGAGTCAAATTCCTTCGCACATTTGTACCACATTTTGGTCATCTGAGTCGCGTTCCGAGCCGTTTTTCCACTTTTCTCAAGCTTCCGCTTCATTTATTGCCCAAAATCTCTTTGTGTTTTTATCGATGAAATCTCACGTTATTATTTCGCGGTACCACCGGGATGACTTCCCGGCTGTGGTGGCAACTCGCACAACCTGGCCAAAACTTCACGGGACCTTTATGGGGATTGTATTAAAGGTAGTACGCGGATTTGCGGGCATTCTTCTTCGTGCAGCTTTGAGTCTATCGTCTTATTCGTCACAGAACACGTTGGTCTTTGCTCCGCAGCTGCATGATCCCTCGCCAAATCATCAGTTTATTGGGCAGATTTTTCCATAAAAACAAACTTAAGTCCTGCAGAAACATCTCCTCGTACTCGTCATCATGTAGAGATTTTGTGTTGCCAGGCCGTCCGTCGAAGTCCATTTTGACGTAGGCTTCTATCGTCGATGACTAGGCATTCCTTGGTACTTCGTCAAAACCTGCTGGGTGCAATTTCCGAGCCCTGGAAGTTTTGGTGACGAAATCTCTGCTTCAACGTTCTATTTGGTTGCTTGCTGGCTCGATAAGAACGACATATCCTGTCCGCAAGACGAAATTTTCTGAACGGTACCGTGAGCAGTAGCGCATTTTTGTCAGCGATTTCAGGTATCCCCTGATAGTCCAGGGTTTGTCTACGTTCAACACCTTCTGTTCCAATTTTTGGAGAAGAAGACAGAGAATCACGGTTTAATAATTTATACTTGTTCGATTGAGAAAAGATTTAAAACCTCGCTTTTTCCTCGTTTTGAATATAACCACATTAATTCGAATCACACCTTTTCTACCAGTTCCAATTATTGTTTTCAATGGTCGGAGAAAGTGATTTACATTTAAAAAAACAAAAATGTTGAGTTTGGGTGTTTATAGTAGGTTTGTCCTTAACTAGTTTTAAATCAAATATAGTTGTACCGACAAGATGACTATATATGGAAAACTAGAAAAGAATTCACCACGTTCATGGTATTCTTGATTATTGTCATGGTAGCACGACAATAGTTCAAGCATCGGCTGCAGGTGTTATAAGTCGATGCTTTTTTTTCGATTATTCAGAACAAGCGATACGATGAGCTCAGAAAACAACAATCGTCCGCTAAGCGTTAATACAATGGCTTCGTTTTTGTGACTTTGTGATTAGCTCTAATAGCATCCTTTTTATTGGTTCAACTTCGGTTCAAACCGGATTTCCAGCATTATAAAAAATCACCTTGTTTTTCCTTTGAAAACCACTATCACACTGGTAGTGGCCCCAATCACATCCTTACTGTTGGTATGAACGGTACTAGACAGCTAAGATTGTTTACTAGGCAAGCGTGAATTCAGCTAATCGTTTACCACGATGAACCCTACATTCAATCTTGTTATCCAACATCTTAGTGATTTATCGTGAAAGAGCAGAGGTGGTCTCGGCTTCCAATAAAGCGAGTATCACGTCAACACCCTTCCCTTTCTTTCCCTTTCCTTATTTGACCAGCATTTGGGCGAGCCCGATGCCAGTATTGCTTTAGTTTGAGATTATCAGTTTTTACTCATTGAGGATGTATGCTAGTCCCAAGCTTCATCTATTGGTTCTCTGCGTAAAAACAGCTGATTTGGCAGTAACTGAGTAACAACCTTGGGCGGTCAACCATGCTCTTTATCTAGCTCATGTTCATATACCGAAAAACGAGGTAACACTGATCAGCAGGGTTACATCGATCGGTATGGCCCATATCATGAATAGTTCAAATAAACCTTTTTCGTTGATACACTTTCATACTATCAACTACGTTTCTGACTCTAGTATTATTTGGCTTCTAAAAGTTGCAGCATTGGTTTACATATTCAGTTTTTTAAAACCAAGAACTAAAAATTTAATTGTGCACAACTTTTCATCTTTTACATAGCGAGGAAAAAAGCAATCAATGCATATCTAATAGTGCACATTATAGGATAACAGATATTTATTTAAGATACGTTATGTTAGATATCGAGGAAATTTCGCGTTATTTGGCTTTTTCATTGAGGCCAAAGGGCAATTTGACAAAAAATGAAAATAAGTAATAAAAAATTTAAGCAAATATTAAAATTTTAAAAATAATATCAAAACTCAGGGGGCCAACGAAAATCAACCTGCCGCCCCCCCCCCCCTTCTTTGGCTACGCCTATGGTCCGCTCATATCAATAAGCTGAAGAGAAAACTTAGCTCTACTAGTGGAGTTTTGATGAAGATATCAGCTTTTGTTTCACGAGCCTGGCTTTCTGAAACTGTACTTCTCGCTCTTCCACTCTTATCTGCATCTGGGGAACGACCAGTATTTCACATCTAAAAGAACTGCACGTCATCCAAAAAAGATGTTCGAAGACAATGGAACCCCACACATTTAGAGAATACGAATTTTACACGAGAAGTAATTCGTGTATGTAAAAAGTCGGGGAACGTAAAGAATTTTTTGACGTAGACTACGTCGGGGGTAGGGTGTCAAATGAAAATCTAAAATATTGCGACCGTCACGAAAAACCGTACGTTTTGTATGCGAATAACTCAAATTTCTTCTTCAATTGGTCGGAAATTTTACCGCGCTCCAATTCAATTGTCAAACATTATTCTTCAAACAGTAGTAGCTTCGTCAGAAATAACGCAAATATAAGGTGATGTCTTATAATGTCGCCCATATCGTCGGTGAGGTAAATTTACCTATTTTCCTGACACAAGCTTCAAATCGAAGCGTAGGAACGTCTTGTGCATATTCTTCTTCGTCCGTTGTATTAGAGAGGACTTTAACCAATCATGTCATTCGTCTCTCAATGTACGTCTCGCATGCAGCTGAGAACGACATAGACCCCAGAAAATTTTGCCTCAGTCGTTTGGCAGCATTGAAGCTGTGCGGAGCTGGTCGCTTGTCGCTGGTAGCTGGTCGCAGCTTTATTCGTCTGGCAGTGGAGTTGGTCACAGCTGAGTAGTCGCAGCAGCTGGTGGTCGCGTAGCAGCTGGCGGTGATATGAACTGAGGCTCTCCCAAACAGTGATCGTCGCGATGAGGTAAATGGCGATTATGGGCGCACAATCGCGTCGGTTTGTGCAAGACGCCATCTTTATCTCATCGTGGCGATAGTTTCGCCGCGACTTCGAAAACGCTGCTGTTTGGGGAAAGCGTCCTTGGAGGCGACAGCAGTAGGTGGAAATAATCTGTCCTTTTGAGGACAATAAATTAAAATAAAAGAGTTGTTTATTAAAGAACTAATCTTAAATTTAGTTCAGTACTCGATGGAGGGCGAGCCATCGGTAAATTTTACCCAGCTGGTTGGCGCAATCCATTAATTGATAATCTGTCCTTTGAGAACAACCAATTTAATTGAAAGAGTTGTTTATACAAGAATTAAACTTTTATTTCGTTTGGTTTGTGTGCCTAATATCATGGTGCCGATTCGTTCGCTGCAACTGCAAAAATGCCTCCATGAAGGGCGAGCCGTCGGGAAAATTTTACCCAACTGTTTGGCGCTATAATAAATAATCTGTCCTTTGAGGACAACCAATCCAGTTCAGAGAGTTGTTTATATAAGAATTAAATTAATATTTCGTTCGGTTTGTGCGCGATTTAATCTAGTGCCGATTTGTTCGTCACGATTGCAAAAACGCTACTGTTTGCGAGAGAGCCTCCATGGAAGGCGAGCAGGACAATTCTCCGTCGGTGAAACATTTTTCCTAGCTGGTTGGCGCAACCCGCGATGAATCAATAAATCAATTCAATTTCTAATTTAAGAGAGTTATTTGAATAAGAGTTTATCTCACATTTCGGTCAATTGGCAGTCATATTGGATTTCTACCAAGTCGTTACTAGGCAACAATGTGCTATGCAGCGGATCCATAAATCAGTGAAAATAAATCAAAGCGCCTGCCGGTGCTTTGATTTATTTTCACCGAAAACTCGCTACCAGATACAAATCCATCTCTGCTATTTTCAATTTAATATTCTCAGCTTGAGAGTTTGTTTGATTGGGATTTTCGTTTCAAATTTTCGATTGGCAGCCAGTGGTATTAGCAAAACTTGTTTTCCCTTCATCGAATACCTTAAACCACAAATTCTATCACGGACACCATTTTCGATGTCGAACATAATATTCCGAACCAACATTCTCTGTAAATTCCAATTAGTAGTGTGTTATAAACAGTTCTGTTGTGTTAACGATTCGCGTTGGATAGAGTCCTACCTCTAGGAAGAAAAACTTTTTGAGAAACATAATGAAAGTGAGAATGCCTAACCAATT
Source organism: Aedes japonicus (assembly GCA_034211315.2). Lineage (NCBI taxonomy): Eukaryota > Metazoa > Arthropoda > Insecta > Diptera > Culicidae > Aedes > Aedes japonicus. The sequence goes on from JASCZW010000955.1 coordinate 192,919, forward strand.
TGATCCAGAAGGCTTGGGCAGATTCAGGAAGCGCAGAAAGAGCAAACATACGGGAAATCCTCCGAAACGACCATGCACCGATGCCGAGCGAGCTCGTAATTATCGGGCGAATGAAAGCAGCAAGAGGTAATGCGTTGCCAACAGCTAGTTGGGACGCTGGCGAAGGTCCTTCAACTCGAGGTAGGAAATTGATATTTATTAAATTTAAATCAATTTGACAAAGTGCATGTCGTCATAGCAATTGAATATCTCCAGTATCGCTCTCTTAATAAATTTCAACATAGTATTAATTGTATTCTGGTGATGACATGCGCCGCGTGCTTTTACATCATACAAACCTACAAATGATACCGATACAAATAATGCGCTGAACATATTTTAATGCGTGATTATTTTCTCAGGTGTTTATTTTATATTTATAAAAATTTATTATATATTATCCAACCTTTTCTCCCATACCCGTTGATAAGAATGATGATATTTTATAAAACTCACTCTCTTTTTTCTGCGAGATCTAATATGTTTATATATATATATTTCGATTTCCTTAGCGTTTTAGTTATATTGAATTCACTAATTTACCTGATATTCACATAGAAACATGAATAATAATTTCACAAGAAAACCATAGACCATATTTTAGGTACGCATTTAACCTTATATTCCCAACTATGGCCTAATGTATTCATCACATAGTAAAATGTAGAATATAAAAGTTTTCAATGGAAAAGTAAGAGTGAGCGGTTGTTTATTTTTCGATGGGCTTATTCATACCAACACCTTTATAACGAAATGAATATAGTGGGAATTTTAATGTTTTGAAATGGAATGGCCTATTGTTCACATCAGAAAGTCATTAAGATGTTATAAAGTAGCTTTATATTCTGTATAGTATACCGAATAAAGCCGATAATATAATAATGCCCGGAGCGATAATATAAATAAACTTTACTGAAATTCGTTCAAACAAAAATCCTTAATGATATCCATATCCATCGAAAGTTTTCGGCTCAATAATGTTAGCTGGTGACTTTCCATGGTCCAGTACAGCAAACGCCTTGTTAAACATGTCTTAGCAAAGGTATAACTAGTTGAATATCGTTTCCAGCTACATTATTGTATGAGTTATAGTTAAAACTGTACTCGTGCGTTACATGATCGACTGAGTCAAGGGACATGTGCCCTATACACTTGTATATAACCTTACAACAACTGCAAGATAATTTTTGTTATTTTCTGTTTGATAAAACTTTCTGAACTTTGAACATTTTTAGAGACGCTTACACATCTGAAAATGTTGCAATTGATTGTAGTGTTTTCATAACAACCACTAAACCTGTCGGATATCTTCTGATAACGAATTTTATTGTAATTTGAATTCTAGAGTATTTCAATGTTTATTATTACCCTTGAAATCCAGAATTGCTAAAATTGCATGAATTGCAAATCTTTGATTCTTGAAGTTGAATTATGCAAAGGCATACCCTAGTAGCACACATGTTGCCATTTAGTTGAGAAAACGTAAATGTGCCTTCGTTAGTCATGATCAAGTTGTTGCAAATTATTATGATCGTGGTGTGCTGCTTAGGTACTACAACTCAGATTGTATAGAAATGATCAGAATGGTATGGTATTTAAATGGTGAATGTTGAAAAGGAGACAAGGTATCAGTCTAAATATATGTTTGTATTTCAGGGCCACCAAAGAGTTATAAAGAGTGTACAAGAGAATTTTCCCACATACTGACTTCATAAAACCAAACGGTCCTTTTCAGGGCCACCACATAATATCTCAAGAGCGTACAATAGAATTTTCTTACATACTGGCTTCAAAACGCTGGTCTACTGTCCCATAAGAGCCGCACCCGTCATATTGTGACTTAAACTGCTTCTATCGGTAAGGGTAAGCGACCGGCACGAAGAATTGAAACCCTTTTAACGCTAATAATAGCCACACAGAATTTCCCTGACATTATAATGAATCACTTGGTTTAACGTAGTCTACGTCAACCGATCGTGTCTTTTACACAACCCCACTGATTTTTTGTTAAGGTATGTCTCCTGAAACTAGTACATACGCAATTCGACAAATAATATTTCTGATAGAATTTATTTTCTCATATATTTTAACTCATTTTTACCCTTCTTACATCAATAAAAGGATATTAAGATCGCTTGAAAACTCGACTTTTTATCCGAGGCCCACAGGGCCGAGTGTCATATACCATTCGACTCAGCTCGACGAACTGAGCACATGTCTTTGTGTATGTATGTGTGTGTGTGTGTGTGTGTGTGTGTGTGTGTGTGTGTGTGTGTGTGTGTGTGTGTGTGTGTATGTGTGTGTGTGCGTTACAAATAATGTCACATCGGTTTCTCAGCCATCTGTGAACCGATTTCAGTTCTGTTGACGGCAAATGAAAGCTACAACATTTCCATAGAACGCTATTGATTTTCCATTCGAACATTTCGTTACGAAGATATGAACGAAACAGTACTTGAAGGCCTGTTATAATAGTAATCAAACAGTTTAGTCTCCGATTACATACTGAGCTATTTGTGTACCGATTTTAGTTTCAAATGCCAAATCAAAGCTATAAAATCTCTAAATAACTGGTCAAAATTTCATTATGATTGGATAATTCTTCATGGAGATATGACCAAAACAATACCTGAGAGCACATAATTGTGAGATGACAATATACTCGTTGCAGTGCAAAACCGAACAAGACCAATCACACCAATCGATGCCGCTTGCATTCTATTGTGTCGCATCTGGAGCGTTGTATAGCACATACAGCGGACTAGCCACACTATGCGACTGTATAGAATTAGAGCAGCATCGATTGGCTCGAGTGGTCTAGGTTTGAACTGCAACGAGTATATTCGAAAATTACACAAAGTCTCCATTAACTATTTTCAACGAATATGTACTTATTAAGCATCTTGAATCCATATCGATAATCAAAATTGACGCTTAGGATTGTCTAATAATTCATTCTATGGACTGATAATATGAAATTTCTAAAATTTATGTAATTTCCCCTTTTATATAACTAACATAAACAGGCTGTTACAGACTATTAATGGCAATATGTTAATCAATTCGATGAACAATACGTTCAGGATTGACAAATAGTTAATTTTATAAACTGAATGTATGACATATCGAATGTTCCTGGATCTTCCTGGGATTTAGAATGAAAATATCTATCCAGTACATTATTGGCCACATTTGAGTTCGTTATTCTGGTGAAGTGTAAGAAGGGTTCAGTCTCACCAACGGTGGATTAATGCGGGTTTTTTGCTAAAAAGGACGCTTGCATGTATCAGTCTCAGGGAACCGAAATTTACCTGACATTTTGGTGCGGTCGAACTCTACAAACAAGCTAAGGCCTCTATCACGACGATTAGAGCGCTTTGTGAACAGCAAATCCTTTTCTGATGTTTGTATGTAATAATATGTAATTTGAGTAATTGCACGTAAACGTGTGTTCAGAAATTCAAATGATTTCTATGCGAAACGCGCAACACTGTCATTGTCAAATCGAAAGGGAAATGTTTGAATTAACCGAGACAAGCGCCCTTTCTGATTTTGGTTCCTAAAGGGTGATACGGTCAAAATTTGGTCAAGGGAAAACGCGTGTAAATCGGTGAAATCGTTTATTTAAAAAATCAAATTAAATTTCTTTTTCAAGTTCAATTAGTATAAAATTCAGGAAAAATATTCAGTTAGGCTTCCGCTTTTCCAAATCCGAATTGCCGGGCCTTACGCTTGACCCCTGCCATCAGATTTTGTACAGCCACCTTGTCCACCTTCTTCGCCGCAGAAAGCCAGTTTGCCTTGAACTGCTGCTCGTCCTTAGCAGTTTTTTTGGTCTTCTTTAGGTTCCGCTTGACAATAGCCCAGTATTTCTCAATTGGGCGGAGCTCTGGCGTGTTGGGAGGGTTCTTGTCCTTGGGAACCACCTGCACGTTGTTGGCGGCGTACCACTCCATGGCCTTTTTACCGTAATGGCATGATGCCAAATCCGGCCAAAACAGTACGGAACAACCGTGTTTCTTCAGGAAAGGCAGCAGACGTTTATTCAAACACTCTTTCACGTAAATTTCTTGGTTGACAGTCCCGGAAGCTATGAAAATGCTGCTTTTCAAGCCACAGGTACAGATGGCTTGCCAAACCAGATATTTCTTTGCGAACTTTGACAGTTTCGTGTGCTTGAAAATATCTGCTACCTTTCCCTTCCTTTTGCCGTATAAAACTCCTGTCCTGGAAGCTGCTTGTAGTCGGCTTTGACGTAGGTTTCGTCGTCCATTACCACGCAGTCAAACTTCGTCAGCATCGTCGTGTACAGCCTCCGGGATCGCGCATTGGCCGTCGTATTTTGTTTATCATCGCGATTTGGAGTCACTACCTTCTTGTAAGTCGATAGTCCGGCTCGTTTTTTGGCTCGATGCACGGTTGTAGACGATACACCCAGCTTATTTGCGGCATCTCGGAGAGATAGGTTAGGGTTTCGCTTGAAACTACCGGCAACTCTCTTTGTCGTCTCAGCGGCTTCCGGTTTTCGATTTCCCCCCGATCCAGACTTCCTGGCTGTCGACAAACGTTCCCCAAACACTTTAATTACATTTGTAACGGTTGATTTGGCAACTTTTAGCGATTTTGCCAACTTTGCGTGCGAGTAGCTCGGATTTTCGCGATGCGCGAGCAAAATTTTGATACGCTGCTCTTCTTGCTTGGACGGCATTTTGACAACTGAAGAGTGAATTCCAAAATCAAAATAGGAACAACATTCTACACACACACACCTTCAAAATGAGGGGTGTTCAGGTTTTTTAAATTCAAAATTGAAAGAAATACGTCAAGTTGATATTGACCAAATTTTGACCGTATCGCCCTTTATACAAAGCTCATGCTTTTCTCACTACTGAAAGTACCCTTTGGAAAAATAACCATTAAGTTTGGAATACAATACTTTCGTTAGTTCGAAAAATTCTAATAGCAAATTCAACGCACCAAAATACCTTACCTACAAGAACTGTTCGTAAACAAGCATCACACTAAGCGTTACCGAGTCCATTCACAGAGTATGGTAGGAAGAAAATGTGAATATTGGCAGCAAACTGTACAAAGAACTTCCACCGAAGTGTAAAAATGTTGTTGTTGTTCATCAATATTCTGAGGAAACATATGTAGGATCAAATTTCCAGGTATCTTTTTAAAGGATGCCAGACCATACCAAGGGAACACCAGTCTTCTGTCGGCTTTGCAACCTTTACTACACTCCGTCATCGCTATGTGGATTCCAAAACTGCTGGACTGGACTTTGCTCTGGAGAAAATCAGCCCTCTGTCAGCTCTGCAACCCTCACATAACTCCGTCATGGCAATGTGGATTCCGAAAGGTCCTTCTGATCATTAACTCTCTATCAGCAATGCCAAAGGTACTGGACTTCGGCCTTGCGGTAACCAACCTTATGTCAGCTTCACAACAATCACATAACTCCGTCATCGCTATTTGGATACAGGAACAACAAGCTTTCATTAGCTCTCTGTCAGCAATGCTAAGGGTACTAGACTTCGGTCTGGCGATAACCAGCCTTTCAACAGGTAAGATGGAGTGATATATAGGCTGTTCCGATAATTATAAATATGCTAATGATTAACCGTCATTTCAAAATGCGTGCAGCATTCAACCAACTATTGGCTGCGCCTTGTCCATCCACATTGAGCTGATTTTGTCATTTTTTTTTCAATTTTTCGCACGGAAGTTTGAAGATGCGTATCGAAACTTTCTGGGCTTCGGCGAAGGCGATATGTGGAAATCATAACGACGAGAGGTTTATCAGATCTCTGTCAGCTACTACTGACTTCTTCAGGTCGGCAACTATCGATCCTCTATAGCCTTATGCATTATAAAATAAACCACTTTTCCTGATAGTTCTTAGACCTTATATTTAAACTACATTTAGCACTTCTTTAAAAGATTTAAAACTCACTGGAAGAGCACTCTTTTGTATTTCCTGATTGAAAATAAATGAAGGTTTTGTGTCTATGAGAGAAGGGTCTTACTCCTACGGGGTTGCCTTCCACAGAAATAAAAATAAATCTTTTGTTTTTTCTAACGGTGCAGTAAGTAATACCACCTTATTAAGCAACTTTGTATATCTTGGGAATGTTTACTACATAAACAGGATAAGATTTTTGTAAAAAAAGAAACATTGAATTTTCTGCGTTTTCTGAATGCTGGATTTGGCAGAATATATGTATATTTCATGTAAATTTAAGCCAGATAACGCCTGCATCTAGCCTGTTGTATGAAAGATTGCAAACATTGTTGTATGGCGCATGAAAGATCGTAAACAAATTCGTTGGATACGCCTTCTTTGGCTTGGAACTAAACGAGGGGAAAAATAGTATTTGCAACGCTAATAATGACATACGTGCGATGTATTTTGTTGGCTGCGAGAACAAAGTCAGGCAAGATTGTTTCAAATGAGGCGAACCTGAAGCACTGAAAATGGTCGAACGGACGCCTAGGAACCGAAGAAAAATTATCCTTTCAATTCAAATGAATTCGATTTCATTTCACTGCCTACCATCATTTGCTTCCATATTAAAAATATAACCATTACAACTCATCGTAAAACCTCCAATAACATCTCCCTCAAATTGCCGTTTATTCCCCTATCGCAATTCTCCACCACATCACCAAAGTCCCCCTCGACCAACCCATAATCATTAGGAATGATTGCAATGCATCAGCAGATCTCTCGATCAAAATTAAATCGCTGTCATAATTGGTTTCTTTCAACAATACGCCACAATAACAATAACGAACGGGAAACTTGCGGCAGTCCAAGGAACGTCGACATCTTACTGCCTTCCTTTACCCTGCTGCTGGTAGACCGGCCACGGGGTTGCCATCGAAACACACCGAGCAACGCACATTCCCCGAAGAACCAGCAGCTCATAGCCCCTTTCTTCCCCTGGGCTTCCGACAACTTCGCTCGCCTAAGTGGATTAGAGTCACGAGCCTGATATAATTCAATCTTGCACGATGACGATGAGGACGATGCACGAGGAGGAAGTATCTACGGCAACGGCAACTAACTACCGACCGGATCTCACGGAAGGGATTTTTTCCCATTTCATCTCCCGTGCCGTCACATCATGTGGCATCGTCGTGGGTAGAACACCAAACAAACAGCTCGTGGTTGGATGCGGTGGAAGTTTCGGCCAAGTGTTACTAATCGGCAGAATGCAGCGTCACTTCCCTCAACGACGACGACGACGAAATCGGCGAGGGTGACAGGAGACGGTGGCCGTTGAAAGTAATTGCTTTGAATGCAACCAGAAATAAAGCAGGGGTAGGATCTTCGCCTCTTGATGTCGGCAGCGCGCGGAAGGAAGGAGACTTTCATAGCATCAAGGATCATGTTGGTGAGTGATGCGATGTGATTGTTATTCCTTCAGCTAGGGGAAATTTATTTATTGCTGACTGTCTGTTCTAGGTGAAGGGGGATTAGGCTAAATGATACCGAAACCCGAATCTGATAGCGATCTTCAGCCTTGTGCAGGGGGGAGGTGATTGGAATTGAGTAGGTGCGTCTGCTGAGTCATCTAGAAAATTAAATTTGGCAATAAAACGAAATTTTGTTTCAGCAATAACGGCGAAGATGTGATGTGCAGTTAATGGTCAACGTTCTTAAGTGGGTTCTTCCTAGCAACGCATCAGATTGGGGCTTTTGCCGAATGGTCCTAAGCCAAATTGGGAACTGGAACTCAAATTGTCTATTGATCAGAGAGAAATTATAATTGTCTCTAGATACGTATTGATCCATAGCCAGGACGAATCAAGTTTACTGGCAAAGCAGGGCTGGTGTAGATATCTGATGTAATAATAGTGACTTCAACGACCAAAATGTAGAAAATAGGCAGTAAAAAGTGACTAAATAGTGACTTTGGGATAATTAAAAATTAATTACAAGTGACTTTATTGAGTATTTGCTATTTGTTTCCGGTCTAATTAATATCTTGTAGATGGTCAACTTTGTGGTTCGGGGAACTTTGTTCGATCTACGCGTCCTTTGGAGTCCAAAGAAGGCACGATTTCCAGTCATAATGCGCCTTTGTATATCCCTGCTGGTATCGTTATTGGCAGTCACCAATGAGCCCAAATACACGAATTCATCTACTACCTCGATATCATCCCGTCGATCTGAACTCGTGGTAGGAGGCAAACATTGTTTTCTCGTGAGACTCTTCCCTTCATGTATTTTGTTTACAACGCATTAATCCCAAGCTCTGATGTACGTGTCCGCCATCGTCTCAAAGTTACGTGCTATGATATCAACGTCGTCAGCGAAGTCAAATAGTTGGACAAACTTCCCGAAGATCGTGTCACTCCAGTCTACCCTAGCTCTTCGAACAACAAACACCACCATCTTGCCGTAACCATCTCCGAGATTCGAAAGGACTCGAAAGTGTCCCTGATACTCGGACGACAAACATCACTCGAACCATCGTTGCTTTTTCCGGAAATCCATATTCGTGCATAATCTGCCATAGCTCGATCGATTGTATCATAAGCTGATTTAAAATATGTAGGCACGTTATATTTGCGACTTTTTTGCAGCACCTGCTGAATCGCAAAAATCTGGTCCATAGTATCGCATGAATCCGACTATACCGAGCCCCACGTACTCCTTTGCAATTGGTGATAAGTGGTGGCATAAAATTTGGAAGAGCCACTTGTAGGCGGCGTTCAGTAGCGTGATTGCACGATATTTGTAGCAATCCAGCTTGTCGCCCTTTTTATAGATGGGACACACTATTCCTTCCATCCAATCATTCGGTAAACATTCCTCCTTCAAAATCTTAGTAATTACTCAATATAGCGCCCTGGTCAGTGCTTCAGCGCTGTATTTTAACAGATAGCTGAGGAGTTGGTCAACTCCAGCAGCTTTGTTATTTTTAAACCGACCAATTTCCTCCTCAACTTCCTGGAGTGTTGGGGTCAGGATTCTATCATCTTCTGCGCGTGTTCATAGATTTACTACCGTACCACTTTCGTTCGCTGCAATATTGACGTTCAGTTGCTTGTCGATGTACTGCTTCCACTTTTCAATCACTTCACACTCTCCTCTTGGAGCTAAAAAAGGCGACAACCCTAAAGGGCCCGGTGTATAGAGACCTGGCAAAGCAGGCCTTAGGTGAGGGTGTGGAGGTGCGCGCCCTCGTCTCGCAGGTGACGATCCAGTGTAGGAACTTTGATGAGATCACCGAGGCAGACGAGATCTCCACTGCACTCAAGGAACAGTGCAAGGTCGAGGTTGCTGCGGCAGACATACGTCTGAGGAAGGGTCCACTCGGGACCCAAGTTGCAACCATGAGGGTAGCGGCAGTAAACGTGAACGCGGCGTTGAAAGTGGCGAAGGTGAAGGTGGGATGGTCTATATGTCCACTAAGACTACATCAGCCGCCGAAGGCATGCTTAAGGTGCCTAGAGAGCGGGCACATATCCTGGGAGTGCAAAAGCCCAGATAGGTGCAACATGTGCAGAAGGTGTGACAGCACTAGCCACAAGGTGCGGGATTGCAAAGGTCCCCCCAAATGCTTGATGTGCGCCGGGAAACCGGACGATAAGCACGTCATGGGGGTAGGGGGGGGTACCGCCTAGATGGTCGATCGAACAGTTTACCAATATGCTAGATCAGATGACAACGGAGCTAACTGGCCTGACCCCGTTGGTAATAGCGGGGGACTTCAACGCTTGGGCGCTTGAGTGGGGGAGCCGCCTTACCAACCCTAGGGGCCAAATACTTCTGGAGGCCTTGACTAGGCTCTACGTAGACCTAGCCAATGTGGGTACCAAGAGTACCTACCATAGAAACGGAGCGGAATCGATCATCGATATAACATTCAGCAGTCCAGGGCTGATAAGCAATTGGAGGGTGGATGATGGCTACACCCATAGCGACCACTTGGCGGCTCGATATTGTACCGTCCACAATACAAGGCAGCGTGCGTAAGGAGGAGCATCCACTCCATTCGCCCGCAGATGGAGGACGTCCTACTTTGATGTAGAGACTTTTAAAGAAGCGTTTGAGAGGGAACGGAATTTACGCGAAACCCAGGAACCTTGCGGCGAACGACTCGTTATGACACTTACACGAGCGAGCGATGCGACCATGCCGAGGGAAGTCAAACCGAGGAATAGAAGATCGGTGTATTGGTGTATTGGTGGACGGAGTCGATTGCCGACCTCCGAAGAACATGCCTCCACGCAAGACGGAGGGGGCAGAGAGCGCGGTTAGACGCCGATAGAATCGAGCGTAGAGGGGCGCTAGTCACCGCGAAGGCCGCACTAAAGAGGGATATAAAGACCAGCAAGCGAGCCTGCTTCGAGGGTCTGTGTCAGAGGGCCAATGCGAAATTGATAACGGCACAACGGGGGCCGGCGACGAGGCGACGGTGACGAATAATGAACTCATTGCGATAGCAAAGTCGCTAAAGGTGAACAAAGCACCGGGACCTGAGGGTATCCCGAACCTGGACATCAAGACGGCTATCTTGCTGGATCCCGAAATGTTCAGGGTGGTAATGCAAAAGTGTCTGGACGAAGGCGTCTTCCCGAACGCCGGGAAAATTCAGAACATTGTGTTGCTACCAAAGACAGGGAAGCCACCAGAAGATCCATCGGCATGTAGACCTATATGGCTGTTGGATACAGCGGGTAAGGTGCTCGAGAGGGTAATCCTCAACAGACTGACAACGTACACGGAGGGTACAGGCGGTGTGTCTAATAATCAGTTTGGCTTCCGCAAAGGGAAGTCGACGGTGGATGCCATCCTCTCCGTCACCGAGACGGCTGAGGTGGCAATCCAGCGCAAGAGGCGAGGAGTATGCTACTGTGTAGTGGTCACCCTTGACGTGAGAAACGACTTCAAGAACACCAGTTGGGTGGCTATCGCCGACTCGCTCCAGCGCCTACAGATTCCTGGGTACCTGTACAAGATTCTCGGAAACTACTTCCTGAATCGTGTACTGGTATACAATACAGAGGCAGGCCAGAAAAGTGTCCAGATCACCGCAGGCGTCCCACAAGGTTCGGTCCTGGGTCCGGTGCTATGGAACACGATGTACGACGAGGTACTGCGGCTTGAGTTCCCGAGCGGGGTAAAGATTGTCGGGTTCGCAGACGACATCGCCCTAGAGATATGTGGTGAATCCATCGAAGAGGTCGAGTTAACGGCCTCACACTCCATTGGCATTGTGGAGAGATGGAAGAGCTCCAGGCAATTGGAGCTAGTCCAGCATAAGACTGAGGTCACGGTGATGAATAATCGAAAATCGGAGCAACATTCGACGATCAGTGCAGGTAACTGCACAGTAGAATCGAAGAGGTTCTTAAGGTATCTTGGGATCATGATCGACAATAAGCTGTCCTTTGTCAGTCACGTCGATTAGGCCTGCAAGAAAGCCTCAATGGCTATATCGGCATTATCCCGCATGATGTCGAATAGCTTGGCGGTGCAAGGGAGTAAGCGTAAACTCCTGGCCAGCGTCGCCCTGTCCATACTTAGGTACGGCGGGCCGGCATGGATCACCACCTTGAGTACCAAGAGCTACGTAAGTAAGCTAGAGAGTACGCACAGGCTCATGTGCCTAAGAGTGGTTAGTGCTTACCGAACGGTATCACGCGACGCGGTCTGCGTCTTAGCAGGGATGATGCAAATAGGCATGGTCATAAAAGAGGACGTAGAGTGCTTCGAACAACGTGGAACAAGAGGTATTCGGAAGACCACTGGAGCCGTATCCATGGTTAAGTGGCAAAGGGAATGGAACAACTCCAGCAAATGTCGGTGGACCCACCGATTAATCCCGGAATTAACCGGGTGGGTCGGTAGGCGACACGGGGAGGTGAGCTTCCACTTAACGCAGATATTGTCTGGCCACGGCAATACCTGCATAAATATGGGCATGCACAGTCCTCCGCATACAGCAAGTGCGCGGGAGTTGAGGAAACTGCGGAACATGTGTAATTCGCATGTCCTCGCTTCGACAGCGCGAGATCAGGCATGTTTGCCGTAAGCGGTCACGACACGACTCCGGATAATTTGGTCCCGAGCATGTGCCAAGACCGGGACGTCTGGGACGCGGTATGTGTAGCAGCCTCCCAGATCATCCTCGATCTCCAACAAAAATGGTGAAACAACCAAAGGCAGGTCGCAGGGACCACCTAACTACTAAAGCCCTAAGTAGTTAGACATAGTGGGTGCTGAACAAGCACAAGAGCTCCCTCCCCGAAGAAATACCGAAAGGTGGTTCCCGGGGAGGGTCCAAGGCTTAAGGCACAGGTGGGTTTTTAGTGGCTCGAGGAGTTGGCACCCTCATCCCCACACCCTGAGTTCTGCAGGTGTCTGGTTGCAGATTTTCCATCCCGTCTAAAAAACAAAAATAAAAAAATAAGAAAAAAAAAACACTCTCCTGTGAGAATGTTGCCTTCCAGGTCTCTGCACCTATCGGCTTGTGGTACGTAGCCTTTGTGTGAGCTGTTCAACTTCTCGTAGTTTTTGCGTGTGTCATTGGCATGGTACAGTTCTACCATTGCTTCGCAGTCGTGATCTTCCATCTGGCGCATTTTCCTTCGAAGAATTGAAATTTGCCTGTTCCGTGCTTGTCTATACCGTTCCACATTCGCTGTGGTACGGTGTTGCAGCAATCTCGCCCGTGCTGCATTCTTCTCCTCTACTAACTGCTTGCATTCGCCATCAAACCAGTCATTTTTTCGATTCGGTGCAGAAGTACCTAGTGTCACTAATGCAGTGCTACCAATGGCGGTTCGAATATTTCTCCAGCCATCCTCAAGAGTAGCTGCGCCAATTCCCGAGTTTCTGAGCCATGTTCCGAGTTTCCAATCGTAGTCCTTATTTCGTCACCCAGGTCTTTGCCAATTTTTCCGGTCCGTGTTAACTTCAGTATTATTTGTAACATTATTTTTTTTAAGGGCGGCTTGTTGAGCCTTTGCCCACCCCTGTCTCGCCGGAGGACTATCCTGCACAGCACTGTTTAGAGACTCGCGTTTCAACTAGGACGATGATCAGCCGCTCCTAACATGGAGATCAGACGCTGTTTTAGCCGACCCTAACATGGAAAACACACGGTCAGATAGACTGCACCCTTTGAAGAGGGCAGCATCTCCTTCCCTGTCAGCATATGACCAAGGTCCTACCGGGGTTGGTTACCCGATCTTTTCAATGGTTACTCATACCCTAGTCGACACCCACCTCTGGGAAGTAAGGATAGGAGTTACTGGACAAGAGGCTGAGGATCTCAGTAGGATCTATTTTATACCTGCTGGTACGTGAAGTACCAATGGTACGCATTGACCAGTCCTTAACCAACCATCCTTCCCTTATTCCTCGCAACAATTACGTGCTACTCGAAACCTAGAAGAAGCCTGGAAATTAAAAAGGCTTTACCGCAAATTGTACAGTACTCTTCGTTATCGCTTTGTTTTCAGGCCTATCCCGAAAAAAGACAGTCATTAGGATGAGTTTTCTGTTGCCATTCAGGGCGGAAAGTGTATTTCCCCACACTGTTCTAAACATGTACAAAACATCAATAATTAGTTTCCACACCCAAAAGTTGAAATTGTTGCAAAAATGCTATGGCAATTTTTGCAATCATATCTTGAGAAAACCGCATGGTTCAGAAAAGGTAATTTTGCCCATCATGATCCACAAATGGTTATGGTTTTCAACAAAGCCTGCAAGTTTGTGCAAGCAGCTGGCAGCACACATATTCATCGAAACAAATTTATCGCTGTGTGCTTAATGCCTCGACAGTCGAAGCAACCTCTGGGTCTTTGTTCAACCGTCAACAACTTTTCAATTGGGTGAGACAATACAAAGAATGCCGTGATGCTATTGGCCACGAAGGAGTGAAGCGGCTGTCATCCACGAACAACAATCGTGAAGCCGAAAACTTGGTGCTGCGTGTAGTGATAATTTGGCAGCTCGATTTTCTCGATTTTCTCGAAGGCTTTATGCAGCAAACGCAATATTCGCGGCGGAAGTTATCGTGTTTTGTCGTTAATTTGATTCGAGAAAAAAAAAATCCGTGTGGTACTTAGGGTAGTGGTTATTGAAACGACAGTATTTTTCATTGATTATAAGCCAGGTATTATAATGTTCTACCTTAATTACTGTTACTAGTAGGTTGTCGAAGAAATATTGTAAAAAAATATATAATGCATTGTGAACCAAGCTTAAAATTTTCAAATCGTCACTAGCGCCACACCAAAAGTGGCTGACTTCAAGAACTAACGCTCTCTTCAGTCCTCTGATCGGCCACTGTTGGAATTATGCTGTCAAGTTTTCTATTTTTATTTTCACTCGTCATCACACTCCGATCTCCCTCTCCTTGCTTTATGAAATAAAAGAAGCCATGCAAGTGTGTACGAGTGACATTTGCTTTATTGTTGTATCGATGAATGTCTCCACAATCGAAGCAAATGTAGGGCTTTTATTCCAATTTCCTCATCTTGCTAAAGTGGCTTAATGGTCACTATCTGGAGCCTCGGTTCGAATCTCGGTTACGAATCGTAATCGGTTTTTTTTTTGTGAGCCATTAAATTTTCGGGTTCCAACCTCACACACAACTACTAATACACCTGCCCAACCTCACGCACACATTGAATTTTTCTAATGGAATTCATGTGTTGCGTTTTTGCCCACGACCATTGTTGCATTTTCTCTCCAAGTTACGATCCATTACGAGAAATGAAACAAAACCATGCGAAATTGCTTTACAATCATGTTTTTTTTTATTTTGTGTGCATGTACAGGATTGGTTTGCGTAAACTGAAATTATATTCGAATACTATTTACCTGAAAGACTTTCAACTTGTGAACTTGAGCCAAGTGGCATCGACGGAAATTATTTCACGATTTGCATCTGCATTTGTTTTCATGTAATTTGCATGTAAAAATTGGCTTCCATTGCAGAATAATTCCAATACAAAATTCTGAACTCAAACGTTTCTGTCAAACTGCCAACGTTTTCGCTACCTACAAATCGGTTCGAAAACATGTTCACATAATGTAACGTATTTGGATGCCGGTGAGTTGTTGGCACACACAACACAAACATAAACGTCAGACTCTCTCGCCCTTTTTTTTCTTTGTCAACATTTGCATGTTAATTTTAAATTACTAATTTTGTAAAAAAATGTTCTGATAGTGTCGATGATGAAACATTCTGAAGTGATGTAAAAGTAAATCTGTTTTTTTTTCGTCGACAAATTTAGTTATTGTAATGATTACTGTAAAAAGTGAATTAAGCGACCAATTTCCGGAAAATAGTGACTTTTTAGTGAACAAGTAACTAAAAGGTGACCCGCTACCAGTCCTGGAAAAAGTTAAAAAAAACGTACTTAAATTGTTCAAAAACATGACACACATTTTCATTCCAATTTCTACCTTTGCGTAATGAACTCGTGCAAACAAATCTGGTTCTTTTTTATTTCGTTCGAATTTCTGCCCCAACGAGTACATATAGACGCTTTTGCCCGGTCCAGCACAATCAAGCTTAATCGATTGACTGTGAATTGACAACAATTTGCCTGCCGACTGCCGACTCGGTTCACAATGATGCCGGCCGAACGTTGCACGCACATTTTCCTATCAATTAGCGTGCAAATTTGAAACAATAACCACTTCAACATAAGCACTAAAGCTTGCTTGTGCATCCGGATTTGTCCAGAGTCGATGGCTTCGAGGTCCACTCTGTCGAGCCGCGAACATATTTATTTCTCTCGAGGCATCGTTATCTTCCTCTAATCCCCCTGCCCCTTGCTTCTCACAGGCCCGAACCGAGCAATGACATCGCCACCACCGCGTTCGGTTTCGGTCATCAACGTCGCCATTTTAAACGACATCAGCATTTCATTCCTTTCGCTTGCTTAGGCAGCCGGAATTGGGAACCGGGTGGCGAGGGATGTTTTCGATTCGATTGCAGTCATTATTATAATGGCAAACAGCCCAATTGTTGGAAACCGGTGTTTTACCTGTTCCACGCCGGTTGAGAGCAGGTTGGGGGTCGTATCGATGATCAATCGGTCAATATTGGTCAAGTGATGTGAAAACCCTTTGGCAGTGTGTCGTACGACCGCCATGCATCGTTCTACGGTGAGGTTTCATTGAGATGAGCAACCGGGCGCCACTCAGCCAGACGGCCATATGTGCTATCCTACGGTAGGATTCCTACCAGCAAAGTGGCCAATGACTTATAGATACAGTTGAAAGGAATGACAGAATCGTCGTTCCTGTGAACATTGTATCAATTAACATTAAATGGCAGAAAAGGATTCCGATGCTCAGGCACGGTCAGTCGAGATGAAGATAGAGTGCTCGTTTTTGACTGTCGATGCAATCTTCTCTGGTCGTATTGCTTTTTGGTAGTCAAATCGGAAACACGACATGGCTATGAAGCATGGCGCTATTTACTTACCGGGGTTTTGGTGAGGCAGCCATTCTTATATGAATGGGTTGTATAATATTATTTCCGGATAATCCATACCAGGAATTCTCGGGATAAACTGACTTATCTTCTAATATTAGTTTTTTCGGAACTTAGTTAGCATATTTAATATTTAATATGGCCACTCTCTTCTGTTTGCTTCGTTGATTTACAGGGGCTTACAAAATATCCCAAATTTCGCTAACATACCGGATGCCAATAAAATTCAAATCATTTAAAACTATACGAATAATTCACTAGTGCGATTCAAACCCTCGTCGATCTTGTGATCCTCTCAAGCAAATCTGGCTTTAGAAGTGATTTTGACCGTGTAACTTAATGATCCAATCTTTTTATATAGATTACATGTGATCTGAGATCGAAATTCTCACTCAGCTGGGTGAAAACCATGCTCTCTCTCAAGCAGGTTGTCGATGAGTAGCGAACCGTTCACGTTTTCATCTCTTCTTTTTCGCCGATAATTCATTATCCTCGCTCTTGCATTTGCGAAAATATCTCTCTCCAAAAATTCAACGAAAATATTTTCTCATGTCACTTTTTTCACTGAAAACATGCTACCTAGATAAACGAGGAGCAAAGCCCAAAAATAAGACCAAGCCGGTGCACACTGGTACCGACATGCACCATCATTATCGAATTATAATGTCCGAATAAAACAAGCATGAAGACTGGTGCATTTTCAGGTGTCAAAAAGTAAGTAAAAAATAATTATCGGCATCTAGGGTTTACTGAAAAAGAAACGATTTATCAGTTGCTCATTAGCCTGGGACACGGACATATGAAAAAAAAAAAATATTCGCTCCCCAATGATTTTTGGAAGCCTGTTGGGTCCCATAATAATTGTGCAAAATTTCAGCTCGATCGGTCAAACTATATTTTTGCTCTCGAGGTTTTAATTTTACATAGGATTTTATATGGGAAAACTTACTTTTACATTGAATAATCTGGCGAGGTGACCCGTTGCCATCTAAAAATAAGTGATGGCCTGTAGCCTGCTGCTGTCGGCGCGAAGCAACCACGTTGTTGTGAGGCGTTTACTCAGCATGGAGGAAAGCCGATGTCATGCGCATAGTATCTTTGGTTTGGATGATACTGTGCACACGCTTCCGGTACAGTGGACCTATTATTTTTAACGGGGTCATTTATTCGCAATTTTTTGCATGTTTTTGCACAAAATTTATCCCAACAATTAAACATTTCAACGAATAACATCGAGAGTAGAGTAAGACCTCCTAAAAAAGAAATATAAAGTGAACCTGAAGCTCTGCAAAATAAGATGCTCGGAAAAACGAATATATATCTTTTTCAGACAATTTATTCTAAATTTTAGCATTCAAAGTATTGGTACAATTTACAAAACTGGTACATCTGGACTTTGCAAAAAAATCGTATTTTAGTCAATGTGCCGCTACTAAGACTTCAATACTTCATTTAACTTCAAACCCATTTTAACTTTCATTTTAACTTTACAACCATTTGAGCCACTTCTTCGATGCACTCTGGGATGGCATAATGCTTCAAATAATTATAATAAAACATCACTTGAAGCGCATCCCTTTTTGTTGGTATTATTTTGGGTTTGAACTAGTTTAAAACAAGGCCAACAAAAGGAATCGACACTGTTCCATTTTCTTCAAGCAACAGATTATAATTCGAACTCGCAACGGAAGCTTTGTATAACTTCGTTCAAACGGAGTCAACTGTCAAACTGTTCTATGTGCATGATAACGGATTTCCTCCATGCTGAGTAAACGCCCCACAACAACGTGGTTGCTTCGCGCCAACAGCAGCAGGCTACAGGCCATCACTTATTTTTAGATGGCAACGGGTCACCTCGCCAGATTATTCAATGTAAAAGTAAGTTTTCCCATATAAAATCCTATGTAAAATTAAAACCTCGAGAGCAAAAATATAGTTTGACCGATCGAGCTGAAATTTTGCACAGTTATTATGGGACCCAAAAGGCTTCCAAAAATTATTAGGGAACTAGAATTTGAATTTTGACCCAGCCTATTGCTCATGCTCTCCGAAAATTATAAATCGCCGTTGCTTTTCTCGCGAAAACTGCTGTGAGTGAATAATAGTCTCTCGCTTCTCACATTCTCACCTGTTTCTCCAAGCGGGTGAAAAAGTTTCTCTTCTCAAGTTGGCGAAAATTTCGGTCTCTGCATGTGATGATTTCTGTTCACTACGTTGTTCACCCCATTCGGTATGATGATCTCTGTGGATAATGTCAATACACGTATCCTAAGAAGACAGCTGTAGATGTAAAAAATTATAATTATTTGACTGCGCACAACTTGTTGTTCTTGGAAAACATATGTAACATTTAGGGCGGCTCCTGGCGATTTCAGTTGAAAACCATACTTATCTGAGACCAACTGAACACGGTGCGAGCGCTGCTATGCTTGCAACTAAATGAATGGAAATTTGAAAGAACGGGCAGGTTTAGGATTGTTCTTCGGAATCGGTTCAAATTTCTATCAGAACATTCTTCTTACCCGAAAATAAATTCTATCAGAGCATGCATCTAACCCGAGAAAAACACTCTTCCAGAGAGTGGGAGGTCTCACACCAATACACCATACAATTATTGACTTCAAAACCCCCACATGCCAAAATTGGTTCCATTTGCTAGATTAAAGGGTGTCCACGATGAAATTGCCACACACACAATCGATTCGCAAAATTCGAGTTTTCATCCGATTGCCATCAAATTTTCAGGGATTGAGAAATAACTACTAAACTTCATTTTACCATTTTGCTCGTATTTTATTTACAGTCCATACGCAAATGCCCGCACCTTGGCCTTAACCCCGGCCATAAGATTCTGCACAACCTGTGAATCAACCGTTTTTTGCATGTAAACCCATACTTTCTTCAGTTCCTCGACTGTCTTCACTACCTTAGGTCGTTTAAGAAGGTGCTGCTTCATAATCGCCCAGTACTTCTCGATGGGGCGGAGCTCCGGAGTGTTGGGAGGGTTGAACATTTTCGGCAAGAAATTGACCTTATTGTCCGCATACCACTTCAGCACGTCCTTGGAATAGTGGCATGAGGCCAAATCCGGCCAGAAGATTGTTGGGACGTTGTGGGCCTTCAGGAGAGGAAGCAGCCGCTTCTGGAGGCAATCTTTTATGTACACCTGTCCGTTCAACGTGTCCTGGGT
The DNA here is from genome assembly GCA_034211315.2 of Aedes japonicus. Classification (NCBI taxonomy): domain Eukaryota; kingdom Metazoa; phylum Arthropoda; class Insecta; order Diptera; family Culicidae; genus Aedes; species Aedes japonicus. The sequence goes on from JASCZW010000955.1 coordinate 212,635, forward strand.
CACGAAAGGTACACTCCGCTTCCCGCACGTGCAGATGGCTTGCCAAACCAGGAATTTCTTCGCAAATTTGGACATCTTCTGAGTGCGGACATGCTCCGGAACGCTGAACTTATCCTTGGCCGTGAAAAACAGGTTGCCGGGGATCTGTTTGAAGTCGGCCTTCACATATGTTTCGTCGTCCATGATGCAGCATTCAACTTTCGTCAGCATGTTGAGGTACTACTTCCTGGCACGGGTTTTGGCGGACTTGTTCTGCTTCTCGTCGCAATTAGGGGCCTTTTGTACCTTGAACGTTCGAAGCCTAGCCTTAGTTTTTGCCTTCTGGACAAAACTTCGGCTTAGGTGCAGCTTCTTAGCCACATCCCGAACGGAGGCGTTCGGATTTCGGTTGAAGGCCCCAACTACGCGGTTGTGATTTTTGGTGTTGTACGGAATACTTTTTCCTTCACTTCTGGGCTTCCGATCGGTGGTCAACCGTTCCTCGAACCGCTTAATCACTCGCGACACCGTGGAATTCGCGATTCTCAACGTTTTAGCGATGGAACGATGCGAGAGATCCTTGTTCTCGTGATGAATGCGCAAGATTTTATCACGCACGAGCTGCTCTTTCGACTCCATTTCCGCGAGTTTCACAGGACTTTAAAACTTGCAGGATCTAAATAATGCACTATGAACTAAATCCACATTAAATTCTACCCAACGGTTAAAAAGTTAGAGCAATTTCATAGTGTGGCAATTTCATCGTGGACACCCTTTAGTTCTTGAGTTATGCAGAAATGTGTGCTTCAGTTCTATGAAAGCCCCCCTCAAACAATCATAAGAACCTTCCTCAACTCCAAAAAACTCCTGTATACAAATTTTCATGTCGATTGGTTCTGCAGTTTCCGAGTCTATAAAAGTCAGACAGACGGAAATTCATTTATGTATATATAGAAATCCTGACTCCAAAAACCCCCGCATGCCAAATTTGGTTTCATTTGCTTGAACAGTTCTCGAGTTATGTAGAAAGTTAGTTCAGTTCTCGAGTTATGTAGCTTAGTTAGTTCTCGAGCTAAGCAGACATTTGTGTTTCATTTGTATGGAAGCCCACCCTCCCTTCCAGAATGCGGAGGCGTTTAAAGCTACTATTGAAACATTCCTGCCTTCAACAACCTCCACATGCCAAATTTGGCTAAATTTGCTTGATTAGTTCTTGAATTATGCAGAAATTTGTGTTTCATTTGAATGATAGCCTCCCCTCCCCATCCCAAAGGGCAGAGGTCTCAACTCACCATAGAAAAATGTCTGCCATCAAAAACCTCTACATGTCAAATGTGGTTCATTTTGCTTGATTAGTTCTTCAGTTATATTAACATTTGTGTTTCATTTGCATGACCCCCTCCCTTTGGGTGAAAGAGTCTCAAACTATTATAGAAACATTTCTCTCCCTTAAAAACGCCCACAATTTGGTTCCATTTGCATGATTAGTTCTTGAGTAATGTTAAAAATGATGAACATTGTGTGGTGTTTCAGGTGTCTGTCGCACAGATTTTTGATGGCCTTTCAACCCTTGTAAAAAAAAAAAGACAGACAGACAGACAGACAGACAGACAGACAGACAGACAGACAGACAGACAGACAGACAGACAGACAGACAGACAGACAGACAGACAGACAGACAGACAGACGAGACAGACAGACAGACAGACAGACAGACAGACAGACAGACAGACAGACAGACAGACAGACAGACAGACAGACAGACAGACAGACAGACAGACAGACAGACAGACAGACAGACAGACAGACAGACAGACAGACAGACAGACAGACAGACAGACAGACAGACAGACAGACAGACAGACAGACAGACAGACAGACAGACAGACAGACAGACAGACAGACAGACAGACAGACAGACAGACAGACAGACAGACAGACAGACAGACAGACAGACAGACAGACAGACAGACAGACAGACAGACAGACAGACAGACAGACAGACAGACAGACAGACAGACAGACAGACAGACAGACAGACAGACAGACAGACAGACAGACAGACAGACAGACAGACAGACAGACAGACAGACAGACAGACAGACAGACAGACAGACAGACAGACAGACAGACAGACAGACAGACAGACAGACAGACAGACAGACAGACAGACAGACAGACAGACAGACAGACAGACAGACAGACAGACAGACAGACAGACAGACAGACAGACAGACAGACAGACAGACAGACAGACAGACAGACAGACAGACAGACAGACAGACAGACAGACAGACAGACAGACAGACAGACAGACAGACAGACAGACAGACAGACAGACAGACAGACAGACAGACAGCTATGCCACCACGTGGGACGTAGGATGCGGATCACAAACGGCCATCAGATATGATGGTTAGCTGCAAATACCCGAATCCCGGACATTCAGCGGAGGCTAACCTGGATGTGGGGGACTGCGCAGTTATTGAACACTGTTAAATTCCTTCCAAAAACTCGCAAATATCCTAAAGGCAGCCTTGTCAAAGCGAGTCACCCCGCTATCAGGGCTGTCTGGAATCCAGCAACTGAATAAGAAATACTGTTTCTCGCAAGCTACACCTAATATATAGCAAGCTTAGGCCAACCGCCTATTGTCTCTGAAATTAAATTGTTACAGAAATCAATAATGAAGACTACGGACTGATTTTATAGCATCGACTATTAGACATGAAACAAAGGACACAGATTGGAACATGGACATGTTTTAACGTTAGCCCAGCAAGACAGTGGTACAACTCGCCAGCGAGACACGACGCATGTAGCTTGAAATTCTAGGGCTTAGTGAAGTCCGTTGGCCAACGACACGCAACACACACTACCGTCGGGACAGGTATTATTGTATTCCGGTATTCGAGGTGACAACGCTCCCTGACACCGTGGAGTTGGTTTTTTACTGAGCGCACAGACCCAGGCTGCGCTCATCAAGTGGGAATCAATTAATGAGAAAATAGTCAGATTAAGAACACGGGTTCAATGCGAAGACGTCATGGTCTCGAAGAAATGGGCGACAACGGTGAGCTGTTTGCAGAATATTGTGGCAACAACGACATGGTGATCGGAGGCACGCTCTTTCCCCATCGACCAGTGCACACAGTCACGTGGGTTTCCCTTGATGGACATACAGAAAATCAAATCGACCACATCTGAATCAGCCGAAAATGAAGACGCAGCCATCTTGATGTCCGAAATAAACGCAGTGCTGATATGGCATCTGACCACCACCTTCTAATCGGCGAGATCAGCCTGCGCATTGCACGGATCGAGCGACGGGAGGAGAGGTTTGGACGGCGATTCAACACACGCCGACTAAAAGATCCAACTGTGAAAATTTCGTTCGTTGAAGAACTTCAGACTCGAGCAGCAGAAGTTCTGGAAGGTGGCAACGTGAAAGAACAATGAACGGCCATCAAGAATGCCTTTATCAAGACAAGTGTAAGTAAGCTAGGTGAGCAGCGCATACAGCAATACGAGTGGATCACCGATGAAACCCAGAAGAAGATTGAGGAGCGTAGAGATGCTAAAGCTGCGATAGAGCGGACAGAAACCAGAGGAGCACAGTACGAGTCTCGTCAACGATACTCGGCTTTAGACGAAGGAAGTTAAACGCTGCTACCCCATGATTATGTAAAGGGTCCACAAAGAAATCCAAGAGAGGGTGACGCTTGTCAAATCGGTCGTGATTGCAGCCGAATGCGAAAGGACACCCAAAAGGCAACGGAAACGCAACGCCGAGTCTTGTCGAGTAAAAAAATAGGTGGTCGGTTTGCTCACTGAGACTCGTCCCTCGAGTTCCAAAGGAATTGGAGTGATGCTTTAAGTGCATGGGTTTTGATCACCAGGCAAGGAACTGCCAAGGTCCTGACAGATCTGAGCTGTTCAGGAAATGCAGGGAGCAGGGTCATTTTGCGAGAGACTGCACAAAGCAACCGAGATGCATGTTTTGCAAAAAGGAGGACGGAAACGACGACATGACGCAGAGTTACAGGTGCTCGTATTTAAAAAGGTAAAAGAGGTACCCAAATAAACCTTAATCATTGCGACATTCAACAGCAACTGTTGTGGCAGTCAACAACAGCAACAAAGTGTGAAGTCGAAATCATTGCGGAACCGTATCATGTTCCTCCCGATTACGGAAACTTGGTAGCAGATCGAGCGGCGATGGCTGCGATACAAATGATGGGCAGATTCCCCATCCAGGAAGTAATATCCAGTACATGCGAAGGGTTCTTGATCGTCAAAATCAACGGGATCTTTATATGCAGCTGCTATGCACCCCCAAGGTAGACCATGGAGCAATTCCACCAGATGCTGGATGCACTGACCGGTCGTCATCGAAAGAAACTTCAATGCTTGGGCTGTGGAGTGGGCAGCAGATGTACCAACACTAGAAGGTGCAGCCTGCTAGAAGCTCTGGCAAAGTTGGAAGTGACACTATCGAACGAAGGTTCCACCAGCACTTTGTGCTAGGACAGTCTTGACTCCGTTATCAATGTTACCTTCTGTAGTCCGTCACTGATGACAAATATGAACTGGAGGAAGAAGTGTGTGAGGAATATATCATCGGCCATCGAAATGTTGTTGCAATACGAAGGATAGATTGTTGCGAGCGGAGGCAAAAAACTAAGGTATTCGACAAGGAACTCTATGTTCAGGCACTTAGGTTCGACAACGAAATCTCGAACCGATATACGGACGAGCAATTGAATACGTTAGTAAGGACATGCAACGCAACCATGCCGAGGAAACTGGAGCCAAAGAACAATCGGCGCCCAGCTTACTGGTGGAGTGAGCAACTCAGCATCCATCGCGGTAGTTGTCTTAAAACCATAAAACATGTCCAGAGAGTCTAAACCGCAGCAGACAGTAAGGTGCATAGGGTGGGACTGAATTAAAAACGACAGACAAGACTGAGCAAGACGAACTGTTACAAATAGCTGTGCCGAGCCACTGATGTTAACTCCATGGGGCGACGCGTACCGTATTGTCATGGCGAAGATCAAAGGCCCACCATTGACTGTAGAGCTATGGCTAACTGTTGAAATATTCCGAATTGGTTTTATTGGGCACACAACGGTTAAAAATTTCTCTAGGAAAGCCTACTCTCCGATATTCATTATTCTAAACTCCAACCAGAAACTGATAACACTTGCTTACCAATCCGAACAGTATGTTGCTTACTTAGGTATAATCATCATGCAAGACAGCTCTACAAACATTCCAGCAGCTAACCACGATACTGAAGAGCCTTCCGTCCATCCATTTGTCCTTCGAATGGCATATGGAGAATTTCGTCCCAATTCGTCTTCTGGGCTGGCAACACCATCTCAGAAGCGGATGAAACTGTATCTGTGTCAAGTGTCTGTTATTTTAAGCAATAAAGCATTCTTTGTGTTTAGAAAATTCATCTAGACTAACATTTGAAAAGGGCTGAAGTATTATTTCGTCTTGCATTCCAATCGTAATAACGCAGAAATGAAAAGATGTACAGGTATTTAACCTAAGAGTGACGTTAATTAAATTGTTAAAAAAAAATTGTTATAAAAAAAAGCGTCTCAGCCTTACATGTATTTAAAACGATAGGTAGACGATAGAGTTGCTTGAAACACTTCTGAACAGGTTGTGATGGGCATATTAATGTGATGTGATGTGATAAGAATCCACCGTAGGTGCAAGGATTACCTATGTCTGCAGGACTATCCTGAGTAGCTTGCCCCGAGAGAATAGCCTACTGGATAGCTTGTTGTAGCAAGAACAGTCAATCTCAATGAGGACCATCGGAAGACTACGGCCAGAAGGACGCGTGTCTTCACATGGCAAGGGACTGACGCCTCCACGAACCCTTGTGCAGTCAACAAATCCTTCGGCTGTCCCTGATATATTGTTGTTATTGAAACAGTGGACATTTTTCAGTTTCACATACTTTGTAGTAAAACATACTTGGTATTCATGTGAGTATTTCTTCAGGAATCTGAAATTAGACACTGTTCGATTCACTCAGCGGCGAACAGCAATTCTGTGCTAAAAAAACGCACCAAAACATAGCACAACGGGGACGAAATCACTTGCTCAATTTGTCTTGTTTCAAGCGCTTTTCGATCACTTTTAACCACTTTAACACGTTGTTTTAGTCAAAATAACCTTTATTCTTATGTCTAACTTAAAATCAATACTCAGTTTATTTCATGAATTTTCTTTTGAATAAGCACTTAATTTCATTCAGTTCACTTTGCTTTGTTGATGATTGATGTTGATGATGTTGGTTCCACCACAAAGACTAGTCAAACGTGATGATAGTTCGGCTTTATAGTGGTCTATGGTTCCTCCATTTTAATGTTGACCGGATGGAAAGAGATGTGCCGACTGCTCGGCTATTCTTCTTGGTGTTGAAAATGATGGTTGAAATGATGATGACTAGCGGTAGAATCAGGTTCACATCTCCACACCTAGGTGACGCGCAGATGAATCTTTCGCATGCGAACAGACACTATGAAGTGAGTTAAACCTGAAAAGTCTAGAACTACTCAAACACGAGGATGATTCATCCATGACAAGCTTGAACGCATTTAAGTATGAAGCCAATAAGCCGTACAAAGTTGAGAGCTACATGAATATGGGAAGTGAGCTAATCTTAAACCACTTGAATAATAAGTTATTATGTCCTAATATAATGTCCTAATGTCCTAAATATGGAACCAGCCCTTAAAGGTGAGAATAACTTGAGTTACATATCGGAATCATTTGAATATGAAGCAAATTAGTTCTAATATATTTGGAATAAGTTACATACAGAAGTGAATCCACCTGTAAGAATGTGGGATCATATAAATGTGACAGAGGAGACAGTCCTGAATCACTTGAATAGAAAGTTAGTCTACCCTGAAAAATTTAGTAGTACTTAAATCAAATAGTTCAAAACCTGAAATATTATGGAATAATAAATAAAAATGATAAAACCTAAAATTTTGTAAAAACATAAATGTTAGATGAGTCGATTTTGAATAATTCAATAATGAAATGAGTCTTTCCTTCGGTAGGTAGGCGCAACATGCCAAACTTCACTGGAAGGGGTTGGAGATTTTATCGACTTTCCATCGAAATCTCACTTACTAACTGTGGAAGTGTTTCTAGAATTCTTTATCTATAAAGTTGAGAACTGGGCTTAGGAGGAAGTAGAACATGTAAAGTACTCATGTAACCAATAAACATTAGCAAATGCAATAAATCAACCCCTTTGTCTGCATTTCAGGTGCCTACAAACATCCTATTAACATTATATTAGCATCAGCTTTGTAAAGTAGCATTTCAAATGCAATTCAAATGCTTTGTTACATTAGCATTTCAAATGTAAAATACTCTTAATAAAACATTACCATAGCATTGCGATAGAAATTGGACTGCTTTGCTGACTTTTGCAATGAAGTGACGGAACTCAAACTATACTCTCTATTTTCCTGAAATCCTTAATCTTTCGATCAAATTTTCTGATGGTAAAAAAAACCTTCTAGGAGCTCGGGATCACTCGTTAAAAATTCATACACTTCACTTACACACAATTTTTACATGGCCACTAGCGCCATGCAGTGGCTGAATTCTGAACCAAACTGTCCACCATCTAAAAGCTCTCAACCTTCTGAATAACGATTCGATCTGTCTAATTGCTTGAGATCACGATATAAAGGGCGATACGGTCAAAATTTGGTCAATATCAACTGGACGTATTTTTCTTTCAATTTTGCATTTAAAAAACCTGAACACCCCTCATTTTGAAGGTGTGTGTGTGTGTAGAATGTTGCTCCTATTTTGATTTTGGAATTCACTCTTCCAGTTGTCAAAATGCCGTACAAGCAAGAAGAGCAGCGTATCAAAAATTTTGCTCGCGCATCGCGAAAATCCGAGCTACTCGCACGCAAAGTTGGCAAAATCGCTAAAGTTGCCAAATCAACCGTTACAAATGTAATTAAAGTGTTTGAGAACGTTTGTCGACAGTCAGGAAGTCTGGATCGGGAAATCCGAAAACCGGAAGCCGCTGAGACGACAAAGAGAATTGCCGGTAGTTTCAAGCGAAACCCTAACCTATCTCTCCGAGATGCCGCAAATAAGCTGGGTGTATCGTCTACAGCCGTGCATCGAGCCAAAAACGAGCCGGACTATCGACTTACAAGAGAGTGATGACTCCAAATCGCGATGATAAAACTAAAAGCCCGACGGCAAAGCGCGATCCCGGAGCTGTACACGACGATGCTGACGAAGTTTGACTGCGTGGTAATGGACGACGAAACCTACGTCAAAGCCGACTACAAGCAGCTTCCAGGACAGGAGTTTAACTGCGGCTGAAGGGGCAAGGTAGCAGATATTTTCAAGCACACGAAACTGTCAAAGTTCACAAAGAAATATCTGGTTTGGCAAGCCATCAACACCTGTGGCGAAAAGCAGCATTTTCATAGCTTCCGGGACTGTCAACCGAAATTTACGTGAAAGAGTGTTTGAATAAACGTCTGCTGCCTTTCCTGAAAACACGGTTGTTCCGTACATTTTTGGCCGGATTTGGCATCTTGTCATTACGGTAAAGGCCATGAGTGGTACGCCGCCAACAACGTGCAGGTGGTTCCCAAGGACAAGAACCTCCCAACACGCCAAACTCCGCCCAATTGAAAATACTGGGCTATTGTCAAAGCGGAACCTAAAGAAGACCAAAAAACTGCTAAGGACGAGCAGCAGTTCAAGGCAAACTGGCTGTACAAAATCTGATGGCAGGGGTCAAGCGTAAGGCCCGGCAATTCGGATTTGGAAAAGCGGATGCCTAACTGAATATTTTTCTGAATTTTATACTATTGAACTTGAAAAAGAAATTTAATTTGATTTTTTAAATAAACGATTTCACCGATTTACACGCGTTTTCCCATGACCAAATTTTGACCGTATCACCCTTTAAATTCGTTTAAATTCACACTAGCGTGGTGGGTGTCTGAACTTTGAACTTTGAACCCCACTTTCCACCTTCCGGAAGTTCTTAACCTTCTGAACAACTAACTTAACTGGTCTTCTATTTAATAGTGTTCCTGTCAGATGATAGTGCAAAAAGTTGTTTATTTTCGTGCTGTCAACAGCTATCAGTCAACACCACCAAAAATGCCGAGGGTAAAACAGCTGTCATCGGACGAGGGAAGCCGTGAAATCCACTGCACTTCCACGAGAAATCATGGAGATGTTGGATAAAATGATTGGAATTGCAGCAGGATCCGTTGTGGTTAAAGATTTGCTGAATTCAACTGACGTCGGCAGCGAATCAGTTATATTAATATGTTAATTCGCTGTTCAAGTGCACTGTAAAATTATTCAAATTTTGGCATTTCAATGGAATACAAGAATATGTTGAAATATCGAATTTAAGAACCGATTTAAACCAACAGTAATTATGGTGTCCAGACCACTTACAATTGTGGGTGTTTGATTTAGATTGATTGTAATTACTTTAAAATTTCGAGCCTGAGAACCGATTCAAAACAACAGTAGTGATGCTTCTGGGGCCAACAATTTCTTAAGGGGGATATATGGTTAGAACCAAAAGTTCCAATATTTGTTTTGCATACAAAGTTAGTAAATTTCCCGTAATTGCTCTGAAACTTTTTCGAAATTCGAACTCCAAGTGTTTAGTTTCATCGTTTTCAGATGCCTTCTTCGCGCACTGACTGATAATTAAAACTTTCAACGCGTTTTCTCAAAACAGCATTTTCAGAGTTTATGCCGGTGATAACTCGAAAACTAATTATTCGCTTAAGCTGAAACTTACAGGATTTTTTATCATAGTATTACCTTCTATGTGAACTAAAAATTATTGTAATACTTTTTTATTAAATACGTAAAAATGTGGTAAAATGGCGAAAAAAATGTGGATTTTTTCAAAAGTTACATAAAAGTGCTCATTTTTTTTAGTTTTTTTTAAATTCATCTATTTACTGTCAATGAAATTATTGTAATTTTTTGGGTTAACGGGTTTCAGATCAAAACTGCAACCAGGAGAACCGGCACAAGCAAATTGCAACGCTTATTCAACGCACTCTAACGGCCGCCATTTTATTGAAAAAATATTTTTTGTATACCACATGGATACACTTATAATTGTAAAAAAGTTTCGATTGATTTGAGTGAAAACTTCCCCTTGGATTTTTTTCATAAATGAGTTTTTTTTCTCGTTCTAACTGTATATCCCCCTTAATAACAGCTGAAAAATTCCAAAGGGAGCTATTCATAAACCACTTAGACTTTTCTATGTAGAGAGGAAGGGGGTTAGACAAGCTTACGCTACATACAAAATTTAGAAAATAATGTATGGAGGAAAGTCTACGAGAGGAGGGTCTTAGATTTAAAAGCGAGTCTACATGGTTTATAAACAGACCTTAAGAATATCAAGTGCAATCAACAAAGAAAATTAAAAATTAAAATAGATAAATGATAATGTTTATGTTTATGTAATGCTTTGGAAAGCTTCCTTTACGCGGCTTCAGTCACACTTAAAGTATAGCAACTTCAATGATCGAAAAAGTCCGACTTCATGATACTTGATGGATGTGCACTGACTACGCAATAGTTATTCTTGAAAAAGACTCTTGATCAATGAACCTAATAACACAATTTAAGATTTGAGGCAAACAAGACTTCCCTAAGTTCATGACTCGCATCTGTCATTTTCAATCATGAAACTCATCAATCGTGAAAAATAATAAACTTTATATTATTAAAAAATTAGACGGACCATAATAAAGTTTGCATTAGAAAAAAATGATCAGAAATTGCCGATTTTTCATGGGTTTACCTTCACCCAAGCAACCAAAACCACCCTTTACAACGTCAATCATAGTAACTCATGAGTCAGCAGACAAAAATTTGACAGCTCTATCAGTTGAACTCTAACCGTGATGGAATAAACAGTGAAGCAACACCGTTCAGAAGTGCGCGCGTTCAAGAATGACACCCGCCGCGTCAAAAACGGACATCATGCGACACTTTGTGGACAATGAATACGCCGTTCTGGCATCCTGCGTCTTCAGCACTGTTACACAACAATCAGATCATCGATAGAAAGCCCGGTGCCGGACGTGACGACCCCTGAGCGACAAGAAGCTCCAAAGGATGCTGAAGATGAAGTGTGGGAAAAGTGGCTACATCGCTGCGTGCGCTGGGCCAGTTCAACCGGCAGAAGACAGATTGAATAAGATGGTCAACTCGATTGTCCCGGTGAATCATGACGTGGAGGTTGTGATGGACGACGAGACCCTATCTCACCCTGGACGGCAACGACTGGCAGGGAACTTCGTATTGTACTTCCCCCACGAAGAGTGAGCTCCGAGGTGAAGTTCATTCACTCACCGAAGTTCCCCTAAGAAGGTGCTGCTGTGGCTTGCAATCAGCGAGAAAGGGGATGTCAAAGCCACTCTTCTTTCGCTCAGGACTGGCTGTGAACGGGAAAATTTATAGCTAAAATTCCTAACGGAATTTGCGTCGTTCATCAGAAATACCATGTGGGCGAAGACGCGGTGTTCTGGCCGGATTTGCCGTCGGCCCACTACTCGAAGCGATCGTTGGAGGAGATGGAGCGGCTGAATATCGATGTGGTACCCAAGTTGGCAGCGAACCGCTCAACGTCCCAGGCTGCGTCCCATCGAGAATTTCTGGGCAAACCTGAAGCTTAAGATCTACTCCAACAATTTTGTCGCGAAAACTGAGGAGGAATTGAGAAATTAAACGAAGAAAGGACTCAAAAACATGCCTGAAGTCTGCAGAGACCCCAATGGCTGGATGAACTCAAAGTTCGTAATTTCTTCATGCAGCCTAATTAATTCATTAATTTGTTGTTCCACCACTGAAAATAATATGCGCACATGAAAAGCGTGGATATAAAATTAGCAGTCACGCAAATCACTTAACGCTTTAAATGTTCACGACGCTTTTTTTTAATCTGTTTCGTAATTTCAAAAATTCTGGCATTATTCAGAGTTTCTCTTTTTATCCTTTTGCCGATAAAAAGTCTAGCAGTGCCAGATACACTCAGTAGCAAAAAAAAAGACGAGCAAAATTTTGCTGCCAAAATACGCGTTGTTCAACCTTCTGTAACTTTGTCAATTATCAACATATTTGGCTTCTAATGATTAATGTGGACAAAATTTGATTTGTTCATCAGTGGTTTGGACTACAACTGATAAAGTTGGCTCCAACATGAGTATTTCTCGCTTTCACCCGATATTTACCATGCTGAACTACCGGTGCAGAAACAAAGCTGAGGTAAATTCATCTTATTAATTCGGCCCAAACCTGTATGATGACAACGCTCCGGCTTTGTTTTTGCACCGATAGTTCAGCATGGTGAATATCGGGTAAGCAATACTCATGTTGGAGCCTCAACTTTGGCTGCTTCTTAGTCCAAACCACTGAATGAAAACAGTTCAAATTTTGTCCCACATTAATCTCTGTATTGTTTCAAGCCATGGAGAAATTTTAAAAATCCACCTAAATTTTCACAGAAATACGGGTTTTTGAAATTGGTATGTCAAAAATGACTTTTTTCACATATGTTATGATAACTTCAAATTTATAAATTTTATCAAAATAAAATTTTGGTCACATAAGGTGCATACATTAGTTATAGTGTTGTCAAAATTGCAGCCAAATATATTGATAATTGACAAAGTTACAGAAGGTTGAACAACGCGTATTTTGGAAGCAATATTTTACTCGGCTTTTTTTGCTACTGAGTGTAAATCTGGCATAATGACACCCCGCTTCCCTAAATGTAATTAGTTTTAGATGACTAATAATGCACAGTGAAATGAATTTAAAAATGCTTCTTGGATTGAACTAACAGCAAATTTGTTTTATTCCAAATTTAATCTGTCCGGATTTGGTCGCGGACAAGCCTTATTAATAAAAGCATTTTAGAACTGAAAAATCGTCTTGTTTGCATAAGTTTTTGGTAACTAAATTGTCTACTTAAATAAAAAAAAATATTCAAGTGATTTGTGCACGCATGATATAAATAAATTGTGAATATTTAAAAGCATATACATATTCTAAGGATATAAGTATTAAGTACTTAATTTGAGTTTTCAAAGAATTTTTTTTTCCAGTGTAGTGCAACACATAAGACGGTTTCTCAAAAGATTTTTTTCAGAAGATCTTCTCAATTTTCGTTTCATCTATCCAAAAAAAACTCTGCACCTCTTTAAATATGTAAGTCTAGATGAGTTTTCTAAAAATGAAGTATGCAAAAGTTGCTAAGATTCACAAAGTCTTGATTCACATAAAGTTACATTCAATTTTCAAATGTTGTTGCCAAGGCTTGGCCGAGTTGAAGCGAAATTCGTCACGTGCTAGCCGAACCTGCTCTCCTTCAAGAACGAATGGCAGTGGGTAGTGGCTTCTTGGAAGTTCATTCATATTTGAAAGGTGGACGCAATGTCCATTGCCAGTCACAAAAGGATGAGTTCTTCTAATTAATGCAGAAGGTTTACCTCCATCCGTTTTCCGACGTCGACCGCAGTCCTTCGGTCATGAACCAAAACGTGCATAAATGCTGACCGCCGGAGATGAGGCGCCACCGCCAAGTAAGACGAACTACAAACAGTTGTGTGCAGTCTTCTAAACGAGCTCTGATTGACCGTTCTCAAGTTAAGTCCTGATTACGTTTACACACAAGCGTTCCTGTATCGAACAACAACAACAACAACAACGATATCAACCGTTCGCCACGTTTTGCGTGCGTTGGGCCGACGGTGGGCGGCTCAACATGTTGCTGGGGCAACCGTGCTTCTCCATTTCACTACAAGATCCGGCCATGGTCGGTCGGTCGGAAGGTTTGTGTATCGAGGTCAACGAATCGGAAATGCACACTAATTCGAGATGTTGCTGATAGCTGGAGTCAGTTTTGAATAATCGAATGGATTACGGGTTGCACGGTCGATTGATATTGAGCCCTACGGATTGTGTGAGTGATTGGGCAAGCTCTATGGCTACACGGAAATCTGTTGGGAAATGGTCTTCCTGAGAAGTTCGCTAAGCCTTCATGCGGTGGTCAGTATTTTTCTATAAACTGCAGTATTTCCGGATTCTCTGGCGTTATTAAGATATTCAAATTAATTGTAAAACCATCTTCCAAGATGTTATCAGCAGTGGTTATGTTAAATTAGGATGACGGTAATAAAAGTAAGCATTCATCTTTGAGCTCCATTCTGAAAAGGGATGACATTATTAGTTCGCTTCATCCGAAAATGTACCGCAGTAAAAACCGAACTGAGAGGTATGATCCTTCCAGCAATTCGAAAGCTTCCCTTCCCAATCTCCACAAAGGAATTCATTCATGCAGCTACCACTGGCACTGGGGGTCCACCGCCACGTTAAAACCAAAGGGAAAAAAAATTACAAATTCAAAGTAAAAAGTAGACATCCGAACCGCAAAACCACAAACCATATCCTGATACTCTCTGCCTGTCGGTTTTGTTCGCTGCGACCAGGAAAAAAAAAACAAACGTCACCGAATGACGACTGAATGAGCAGGCTTAGTGCAGAGTGAATGACAAGAAGGGAACAATCCATTCGGAGTTTGATGTAGGCTGTTGCTGCTTCCACCGCGGTTCATCATTTTTTTTTCTTTTTTTTTTTGGCACAACGAGGCTCACGAATGCGGCACCTTTTCGATGCACGGAAGGGTATTTGGTAGATTCAACTGGCCAGAAAATCTACATTTTAATTCTACTAAACTCCCTTTTTTGTTCGAAATTCAAAATTACAGCTCTAGACCGAAAAGCGTATGAGTAGGCGTCTGATTTTAGTTCAAGAGTGTTCTATTTTAAATGTTTAAAAAGTGTTTAAAATAATGTTAAAATGAATGTTAAAAATGAATGTTAAGCTCCTTCATTCGGATTCGCTTATTATAGCATTTCCAAACTTTAAGAAACGTGAAATATTTTCAGAACATGTCCAAAATAGGAACATGATGGTGGGAACTCCTTGGTTGACACACATTACAGATTACAAATTTGATCTGAGAAACACACTTTCTGAATTTTTACGTTCTACAAAGTGAGGTTGTGCGCATTGTAAAATTGTGGCAAAAGTTGTTGCCACTTGGATTTATCGAATTACCCACTGTGTGATGACTTGTTGTCTTCGATATCCGACAGCGCTCGTCCTTTTTTTTTCATCCAGTAGGGCTCGGAAGGGTATCCTCGATCTGTTGTTTGTTGGATGGAAATTGAATAGGGAAAGATGGAGAAGACTCGGTTATGCCTCGCCATGAATATTCATCAAACATGACAACGGAATGTGGATGCCAACTTCCACGACGACGACGACGATGACGAGGATAGTTACGAAACACTCTGAATGGTGGTAAATGTATAAGGCTCTGTTGCCTTTAATTTCTTTCCTTCTTCATGTTTTTACGAGGGCAACGTCTAAATGGATGTCCACATTGAAATTGCAACTCAAGAAGCGATTTTCCCAAAATCCGTCATATTTTCAATGATCTTGAATTTTTCGAAGTTTCAAATAAAACATGTTTGCTAAGTTTCGTCATGTTTACTTCATTCATTTGTGCTCCAAATCCAATTGCCCTTTGCTATCTTTAAGGACCCTCCTACAAATGTTGAACAAAATTAGAATCGAAAAGTTGTTGAACATTGACCTCTTCAATATTTTTCTACTGTCTAAGGATATTTGCGTAGTTCCTGCTTCATGATTGCCCAATATTTTTCGATTACAGATACTTTTATGTCCAAGAATATAGAAGCCATTTGCTCTTTTTTCAGCAAAAGCTAACTGAATATCTGTGGAACGCAACGCGAGACAGTCGTTCGTTCCCTTACCCCTACGGAAACCATATTGAGTATCTAAAAGCAGATTATTCGTCTCAACCCATTTGTCCAGACGGAAGAGGATCATTTTCTCCAACAACTTAGGTATACAAGATAACATCGCGATGGGTCGATAGGAGTTGTGGTCTGACCCGGATTTACCAGGATTTCGAATGGCAAGAACTCTCACCCGTCTCCAATCATGTACAATGTTGAGTTCCAGAAACTGATTAAACAAGTGCAACATTCGCCTTTTAGCGACGTCTGGGAGGTTCTTAAGCAAGTTGAACTTGATCCTGTCAGCCCCTGGAGCCGTATTGCCACACGAAAGGAGTGCGAGAGAGATTTCTACCATTGAAAAGGGTTGGCTGATCTCATCTATCGAATGTTCGGCTGGCACAGAATCTGGACAAACTTTTCACGTGAACTTGAGGATACATTGGTCCGAGTACTCTTCGCTCTCGTTGTTCGTAGTTCGGTTAAGCAATCTTCACGCCGTGTTCCAAAGAGTACTCATCTACGTTTCGCGCGATAGCCCATTCATGAATTTTCGCCAGTAACCGCGTTTCTTGGCCTTGACGAGGATCTTAAGTTCGCGTTCGAGAGCCGTGTATACTTCGAAGTGCTCAGGTGTTCCACGTTTACGGAAAACCTTAAACGCGTCGGACTTTTTACGGTAAACCTCGGTGCATTGCTGATCACACCATGGAGAAGGAGGTTTCCTGTGAAATGACGTTTCTTAAACTGGTCAAGCTTGAGCTTGAAGCTCGCTATCCATGAAATCTATCCAGGTTCGAAAGGAAGTTATATTCTTCCAGTGATGAAAGCCTTTCTAGCGTCGTTACGGTTTCTTCTTTAGCTGCCCCAAATGTTGTCCAATTGATGTTGAACCGCAATTTTAATCACATTCAACGTGTAGTCCAACGATAATGAATTCGAGCAAAGTGTGAGGTCTAATATAGTGCCAACTGAGGAAGGACCAGCCAAACGTGTTACTTCTCAATTGTTTAAAACTGTCATATTGAACTTGTCACAGAGGGAAGACCGATTGTCATCGTACAGTTCTCCCCAGCCTGTACCGTGAGAGTTAAAATCTACCATGATCAACTGTGGAGTAAGAAGGACCGAACAAATATCTGAAACACGTTACTTTTGCCTGTTGAGGTGGCGGAATCGTCCGTGCCTTGACCAACTCCGCAGTGGGATGTTAGGCAAAGGCAACGTACTTAATTCGAGTACTACTTTACCCATGCCCTTCCGGTCAATTTTCAATACTTCTATTCTATTTTAAACCTACCGTACACTGACGGAACTTTCAACACTTTCTCTTCACATCTTTCATTCTAGTAAACATTACTGTCCACTCTTCGTGCCTCATGGTGATGAGCAAACATCTCCTTCTACATCTGAAAGATGTTTTCGGTTAATCAAGGGTCTAGGAGGAATATACACCGAAGCACCTAATATGTGACAACTTCAGTACCTGGACTTTGTGGAAAATTCACTCTATAGAAAAAGTAGCACCTTTTGATCCTCAAAGCGAATACTCACGATCAACACGAATTAAATTGAAATCATGAAACAGAAGATCGATTTCTTAAAAAAAGTCATGTTTTACAAAGAGCCATTGCATTACAACCGCCTTTGTGAGTCAAAATTTTAACAGATTCCACTTTAGGAATAAGACTTCTTCAATTCCACTTCAGAACAGTGATCAAATCCCAAATCACAGCCCAATATTCTTCGATTGGTCTCTACTCTGGGGTTTTGAACGGATCAAAGTCCTTGAGTACGAAGTAGACCTTTTCTTCTCCTTACACCATTCCAGCACATATCTTGACTAATGACTAAATCAGGCAAAACAATTTGTGGCTTCTTGTGCGACCTTAGCAAACGAAGGTGAAGTTTTAGAAGACATTCCAATGCAAACACTTGGTCATTCATGATTGAAGTTGTCACGAATTCTGCACGCAACTTGCATTTCTTGCAAATTTCAATTTCACAATTTTAAACTAATGAAAATAACGAAAATAAATGGTGATGTCTTATAACCTTAATTTAGGCGCATTAACATTACTTTCCTATCACAGATTTAAAATGTGAGCAAGCGAATTCTCATATGTAGCACTGAACGTTGTAAAGAGAGTAAACCTTCGCAAATTCTCTCAACCGTTCGGCAGTACTGAAGCTGTGCGGAGTGGTAACGAGCCAGCATATGATTGGCAGCTGACAAACGCGTCCCAAGTAGCACACTACGGTCAAAATTAGTTGAGGTAACTTGATTATGACTTAGCAAGTCATCTTTATGTCAACTCAACCGAATGGCAACAAGTGTGCTACTAGGGGTGTACCCTGGAGGGTGTACTGGCTTGCTTAAGCAGGGCGGAGTGGTAAGACGTCAATGTAGAATGTGGCAAGTAGCGGTGGTAATTCCCCAGAGAGTGCACTGGAGACCAATCATTGATCAGATAGCTGATGGTTCAGCAGGCTGTTGCTAGCAAGCCGTTGGCCAGGCAACCGTTGCTAGACAACCATTAGTAATGCAGTCGGTTGTCCTAGCCAGCGGTGTGTTTGCAGCAATCCGGCGGGCGTAACGACAAGGAGCGAAATAAGGTGCTTGTTTTTTTTATCCTGTTGGTACCCATCAACGGATAAAATAACGTATTGTAATCCAAAATCGTTCACTTCACCGGAAACGCTTCAACAATACTTGTCTGCTGCTTCACAGCTTTAACTCTTACGGAGCATACATTTTGTGGAAGGTGGCTCGCAACATGCGTCTTCCAATGAGAGTGATGAATAGTCCAACCGCTGCATATTTGATTTCGCTTAAAAGATCTGTCTGGATTCTGTTAAAGCAAAACATATTTTTCTAGGAACATCTCCAAACGGTGGCTCTCTGAACAGACCCTTCACAATGCTAAAATTCTCTATGGCTCTTCTTACATCAAACAACTTCTCGCCCGGATGCGATATAATAAAAATCAATCTTCTGTAAAATCTCCCAGATATCGCAAAAAGACTCTTGCTTGACCTATATAATTCCTTCAAAACAACATCATACCACCTGAGAGGAGACAGGTCAAAGTGATAGGCATTCAAAAGCCTGGCAAACCTGCGTCTGATCATAATTCTTTCCGCCCGGTTGCTATGTTTTCGTGCATTAAAAATTTGTTGGAGAAAATGATCCTTCGAAGGCACTGGGGTGAATCGCTTAACTTGCTATCAAATACACAATTTGAGCAAAAGAGCAAATGATTGTCTAGCGCTGCTTTCCTCGGATAATCTAGTATCTTTGCGCACATCGAGCAACTGGATTCAGTATTCATGGAAATTAAGAGCGCTTCTGATTCAGTTTCCATCGAAATCCTGTCAGATAATCTGCAGAGATGTGGACTTCCCGTAATTTTAAATTATTTTTTTTTTTCGACAAAATGTTGTCAGAAAAGCAAATGGACTTTTCACTTGGACAACTTGGACTAGGAATCTAGGGATTGAATCCTCACCGCAGAAAACTGAAGTGGTTGTGTTTACTCGAAAGTGGTATTCAGCCCGACTGCAGCTTAATCTTTTGGGCTTTGTGCACAAATTACGTAACGCATGAAGGAAAGGGGGTTTGAAAGTAGGGGGGTTGAGCAACCGTTACTTATTGTAACATATAGGGGAGGGGGGGTATTGAAATCGTTACGTAACAAAATAACCAATTTGCAAAAAAAATCAATAACCAATTATTTGAATTTTTTTGAAGCAATGATAGTGTGGTCAGTCCTATCATTTCTTCAAAAAAATTCTAATAAAAATGCGTTTTTTACTCCACATTTGATTTATATTATGAGCGAGAGCTTCCAGAACCGATTCTGGATAGGTTTCACTCTTGCCAATACTTCGAGAATTATGTCATGCGTTGAGTGCATATAGCCAAGAGCAATACGCAGACAACGATATTGAATTCGTTTCAATTTTATAAGGTGACTTTTTCTTGATTTATGAGAATTTACCACCACTACATAACGTCAAATATGTGTCTTTCGTTCTATACTCCAAACCGCGCTCACTTCACATATAGCAGTTCCTCAATTATGATCTTTCCGTGAAACAAGCGTCTCATGCAAATCCGGAACAACTTCGTTCTATTATTATTCTACGTATTTTTTAACGAAAAGTATCAACACGACAATTCCGAAAAAAAAATTTCACTGATGGGTCTCGCCTCAATGGGTCCACTGGCTTCGGTGTCTTCAATGAAAACTCTAGCGCCTTCTACAAACTTCAGAAACCTTGTTCTGTTAAGGTTGCTGAGCTGGCAGCAATCAACATCGCATTGGGGATGATTACTAGTAATAGTCCCACAGACCATTACTTCATCTTCTCGGACGGCCTCAGTTCGATTGAGGCCTTTTGGTCGATGAAACCTAGTAAACACTCAACTTATTTCCTTTCAATATGTTTTGGGGAACAAATGAGTGTGCTGGTCGAAAGATCATATTTGATAACCTTTGTTTGGGTCCCTTCACATTGCTCAATCCCAGGCAAAGAGAAAGCGGACTCGCTCGCAAAGGTGGGTGCATAGGAAGGCGATTTGTACAATTTAGTTCGTCAGAGTTCCATTTCGAGTTGGCAAACCGATTGGGACACCGAAAATCTAGGACGGCCGTGTGGTTTACGGACCTGCTCGTTAGCCGTGATTTAATCCGTGTGATGAGTAGACTTATGTCCAACCACTATCAGTTAGATGCACACCTCTATCGAGTTAACCTCGTGGACAGCAATCTTTCGGTGTGGAAACGGTTTTGATGACATCGATTACGCAGTCTGGAAATGCACGGATAATGACGACGCCAGAACGCAACTCTTGAATACCCTAGAGGCCCAGAGAAGTCAACCTTATGTTCCCATAAGAGATGTGTTGGGATCTCGCGATCTATGCTACATGCAATCGATTTATGTGTTTCTTCATATGTCTAGAATAAGTATTTCATCCTCTTGTGTTTTTGTTTTCCTTTATTTATTAGTTTGTGTTTGTTTTGATTCGACATGTTGAGAATTCTCATCGTCACCCAATGGTAACCACATCCGGTCGAATTATCCAATGAGCCTACAGAATCATATTCTTATGTTCGTCTGTCCATCCCATCCCCAAAAATGTCATCTTTTTTAACCTCGGGTAAACCGTTAGTAAACGGTCCAAGTCCCACTAATTATAGTATTAAGTCATGACATTATACAAAAAACAAGGATTTATCGGCTTCCTAAAGCTAACGCCCTTGAGCCTCCCAAATAAATTAACTTCTTAAGAAAAATATTCTTGTTTTCTCAAATTACTTCTACTTTTATCAAAAGTTTTAATGCAACTTTGTGAACTCGTAAAATGCTGTTTTAGAATAGCATTTTTGGACTCATCTATATTATTTTGATATGGTCAGCTGAAAAGGCATTTTAAACTCGTTAAACCAGTAAATGCATTAAACGGCAAATTGACATAGAGGAAAGTCACCAAATGACCAAATATTTTTATAGTAGCCATTTTGAAGATAAATTGGCTTTTTGGAAAAACTGTGATTTCGTCCAATTGCCATATTGAAACATATAAAATAACTGAAATGTGGAAAAATAAATACACCAAATTTTAAATTTAATAAATTTAAACCAAATTTAATTTATTTCAACTCACATAATCTCCGTGGCGTATTTATTTTCGGCTCTTATCGTGCCAATATTGACCATAAACTTAAATGCGCTTTTAATTGGAGCATAATACGCCATAAAAACTCATTTTTTCTTATATTTTGCTATCAAAAAAATTTTTTCGCAACACTAGAACTTTTTTCTTAGATATTATTTGCTGTTAAATGAATCAGAAGCGCAAATAATCGAACAAAGCAGAAAATTAAAAACCAACCACGATATCACCGTGAAGTTTGACAGCTGTGGCCATTTGGGCCTATGCTGGTTTTTATGACAGCCAATAGGTTTCATGAAGGTTCTCAAGTGGTCATAACATCTTCCACTAGGACATTTTCAAAATCTGTATGGTCTTGTAAAGGTTTGATTAATTTGTTTTCACAACCGTCTATAGAGTAGGCCACTTTGTACAAATTTCGGCTTTATATATGCATAGAGGAGGTGTTCGTGGACAAAACAGTTTTGAATGTAGTCTTAGCAACACAGCTGGGAGGAGTGCTATACGGCTAGAATAAAACTAAAATTGTTACTTGGGATCTAACTCTGTTGGTAATCTTTGGTTTCTCAATATCGATATTATGATCCTTGTCGTTCCGTATCGCTTTGTTCGTATCCTCAAGCTTCGTTGTTACGTCATTTTTCTCTGCTTGGTCATTAAAGTCTTTATTCATTTGACTCCCTTTTACCTGATGATTGATGCCATTATAATTAATCTCCATTGTCCGGCCTGATCCATTACCAAATAATAGTTCTAAATGGTGATAGTGAGGATTGTAGACCCGGATGTTTACTCCCAAAAACTCCTCCATTGCCATAAACGCTTCTGCCGCAGCCCAAGCTCCCTCCTTTTCCAGGTTTTATAAGTGCCGTTTGATTGTGTCGTCCAGTTGTCGATCATTTAGGTTGTCAAGAGGTTCAGTTGATGTCACGATGATCTCGAATAAAACTTAATCTCTCATTTCTGTTATATTATCCCTCAAATATTTGACGGTTTCCATCCGAAGCTTCATTGTTTGATGATAGAAGTGCGTATCGAAGATTTTTTTGAATTGGAAAGCTGTTTTACTATCGCGTAATATAGACAATTACCATCGCCTGGTACATTGAGTATCTTTATGTGTCATTTTTTCATTGTTACTTTAAAAAAACACACTATTCAAAAACCCTTTTTTGAGTGCATTATAAGAACGATTGTCATTGGAAAACTAGGAGAGTTTAAAAATTAACACTTCATTTGATCACTTTTTCTGTTCCCTTCAAGCCTAGCACTCGACGCCGAAGAAGTCTGTAAGTCGCAGATGAAATAGGCCCATCTGTCAAAAGTTAGGCTTTCGCTAGTAGAATTTAAAGGAATTTGCTCACGTTCACTAGTGATAATTGGAAAAAGGTTTCAATGTTTTTCATTTTCATTTGTTTGCCCCTTTACATGTTTATCAGTTTATACTTTCTTATCTTTCACTGCACTGTAATTCAGTATGAACATTTTAAACTTACTATTTTCTCATTATTTTTCACAGCACTTTACTTCAAAACTCTTTCCACTAATCAATCGCTAAACTTTGAGCTGCAATTTCCACTTTGACACTGTTTTTTCTCACTTACAGCTCTTTCACTAACCACTGAACTTGACAAACGATCACGGTGTTATCATAGCCCTACAAGAAAAACTTGTCTCCAAATTCCAAATCAAAAATTTCATCTAATTTGATTGAAGGATGCGAACCTTACATTTATTTAAAATATATCATGAATGTTGCTGTGGAATGAAATACAATTTTACATGCTCTGATATCAACAGCACTTTGCAATTTTAGATTTTTTTTCTGTGTAACCGTTATAGTACACAGTGCGCTTCAACTGAAATTTTCTTCTTCATGTAAATAAAAACTCAATCACAATTGCGGTGGAAACACTATCGAGAAAAAACAACTGGTTTTAAGAATGAAGAACTGTGAAATACTGCTTAAGCAACGGAGTGCGGAATTCCAGACTAAACCATTGAAATACTTCACATAGGTGACGAATGACGATTATCAAACTACATTTGCATGTATGTATCATTTCAAAATCCTTAAAACTATCAACATATTAATGTCCATAGCGCAAGCATGTATCATTCATTTCCCACCAAGTCAATTAGAACTAATTCCCATCGACAGAGCGCATGTTGATCCGCTCTATGTCTTTCCACACCTTACTCAAGAACCACCTAAACTAGAACGATACCTATTGACATGAATCAGTTATTCTGCTTAGCGTTCCATTCCCACGATGACAAACTTTCTTACTAACCTAGTGACAAAGCGACAGTAACTCAATTGTACTGAGAGTGAGACTGATTTAAACTACATACAAGTAACTCACCACATATGCCATACTCATTCTCTCTTTCGTTCTTATTAGAATAGAACTTATATTTTCTTATTAACATAGACAAAGGCTAAGTCCATTTGACTGACGACCAATCAGAAAAGACAATTGAATATTAATTGATATCTAGCAACGCCAACAATTTTAGACATAAGCTGATTGTGTCTTAAGTTAATAAAACTAACTGATTTGGTGAATAATGAAGAGATTCTACATCTAAACTCCAAGGAGTAACAACCTGTTTTATTTAAATGCTTGGGTCCCAACTATTTGAAGAGAAATGGAGCATCACTTAACCATCTTAGACTAGATGCTCCCAACGACCATTTTTAAAGAAATTTTTGTTCTGTACAGCATTCTGTCAAACTTATCTCTCCGACTGTTCATTTCCACTTTCCTTTGATATCTACTGAAGGCTTCGTGGGTTGCCCGTGTCTTCTTAAGGTGAATGCCAAATCTTCTCTATCTCCACCGGTTGCATGGACGAGGCCAGGTGAGCGATCGAGGATTGTCTTCGTGGAGATTATTGCTTTAAGAAACGTATCAGTTACTGTATACGTTCATAGTGACATGCAGTGTCTTCAACGAATTATTCCTCATCGTAGCTTCATCCACAAGGTGTGCAAACGATAATGCTAATGCTAATGCTAATCAACAAGGAGTCCTAAGTCAACTTTACAGGTGTTTGATTGAAATAACTCACTCACCAGTTTTTCACTTCAAGTTTTTCAGTTTTTCAACATACGTAAATTACAAGTTGGATTACAAGATGCCAGTGTGTTTGATTACATGTATGAAGTATCGAAAAAATACGTGATGAGTGGTTTGAAGGTACTTGATACCTTTGCAATACGTAATATTTGAACGACCCGAATATTATTCAACATACAGAATGAGAGTCAGTTCTATTTTCACAGGCACGAATTCCTCCCAGAAGAATAATAATGTCTTAATGCAATCAAAATATGTTTTGATACCAATATTTCGAACCAAGAATACAAAGATTGGACTAGGAAAAAATGCGACACTTTGTTTTGGGTGTAACTTTTTATCGCGTGGGTGAAAATTAATGAAATTTTGAGTAATACTAGTTTAGAGTATTATGTTTATGTGTGCAAAATTTTATCTATCAAGTAGTTTTTAAGATGTATTCGAAACAAGAAGAGCTACGCCAGCAAATATTGGGCGCGGTGATCGATAATCCTGGTCAGTCGCACAGATGGATTGGCAAAAGTCTTGGAATTCATCATTCCACCGTGTCCCGCGTTGTGAAGATGTTCCAGGAGACGAAGACCATCGAGCGGCGCGCTGGGAGTGGCCGAAAACCGAAAACGGAATACCTAGAGAAGGCGCGGAAGATAAGGCAGTACTTTAAGAAAAACCCGAACCTTTCCACCCAAAACGTGGTCAAAAAAGGTCAATTCGTTGAAGTGGTTCGTCCAGCAGACCATGAAGTGGGCTGGGCTACGTGTTTTTAAGGTCAGGAAGGCGCCAAATCGGACTGACAAGCAAAACACGGTGGCCAAATTGCGTGCGCGGAAGCTGTACCGTGAGTGGCTGGTCAAGCCAGGCTGTCTCCTCATGGACGACGAGACATATATCAAGACATACACCAAACAAATCCCCGGCCTCGAGTTTTTTGTCAGTATGTCCCGCATGGAGGTTCCGAAAAAGTTTCCGGAAGAGGAAGATGGACAAATTCACGAAGAAGTACCTGTTGTGGCAGGCGATCTGCGAGTGCGGACGGTACAGCAAGCCGTTCGTTACAACCGGCACCATGACCGGGCAGATTTATCAAGAGGAATGCTTGTTGCCCTTCCCCCGCTTTCACCGTGGTCCAGCGCTGTTCTGGCCGGATCTCGCTTCGGGCCATTACGCCAAGCCTGTAATGGATTGGTACCGAGCGAAGGGTGTTAATGTGGTCCCGAAGGAGGCGAACCCAACAAATACACCAGAACTTCGTCCAATCGAAAAGTTTTGGACGATAATGAAGAAGAAGTTGAAGAAAAGTGGAAACACATTAAAAACCGATAAAGCTTTGAAGTAAAAAATGGGAGAAATTATGTAAGGAAGATGGACAAAGCCTCGTCCAAGATCTCATGAGCAGTGTTAAGAGAAATTTACGAGCATTCAGCTTATGGGAGAAAATTCAATAAATAAATTATGCCAAAACATAGTTAATATACAGTTATTTAATCCTTGAACATTTGAGAAGTACCTAATTTAAAATAAATTTTTGGTGATCATTTTTGTGTGTCTCATTTTTTCCGAGTCCAGTCTTTATATGATACGAAGCAAGATCATATCTTCGCTGTAATTAGAACTCAAATTTTGAATCGCCAATACATCACATGTTATTTTCTTCATCCATATTTAGCGGCAGAATTTTCAATCGCTGACCCACAGTGCCAGTCAGAACCAGTTTGATGGGTGCGTCCATGTTTTGATGAATGTAGCTAATGAATTGTTTATAAACGCTGGCATTGGGGTTTGAGCCGCGAACCCATGTAGCTGCGGTATTTCGCAAAACATCGCTCGCTAGGCTAGGCTAGTAAAGCGATAACCCACGAAATGGCACGCGGCGACAGATTTACACCGCCATACAGGTTGGCTGGGGATGCAACAAATTGAAAATCGACTCATCTGAAACCCGTGTGTGGCCGGAGAGGTGGGGGGGGGGGTGGGGGATGGTAAGAATGGGAACGCGATGAATTATGGACGAATAAATTACAACTTTGAAGCAGGATTTTGTGGCTGCTTTGTTTGGCGTGGTGGCGCCGGTGGTGGTTCGTACGAAGCTGAGTTCTTTGTTTTGGGATATGTGTGGATGTGGCTTCCGGAAGGAAGGTTACGGATTGAACAGGTGATTTTTTTGATTGATAACGGCAACCCGACAGAAATAGCAAATTGAAAAATTGAATGCAAGGGGAAAGCATAACGTGGGCTTCTGTGTTGAGTTCGTTTGAACCTCGCCAATTGTAGTGAAACTATGGAACAGTTTGTGGCAGCTATTGAGAAGGTGATATGACAATTATTTCTATCGGTGTCTTTATTGGACTCACTACTGTCAAGACCAATCAGGATGAAATTTAATTTTAGTTTCTTTGTTATTCACTTCCGCAATTTATGTTAAAGATGTCCTTCCTACAACTAGGCAAAAATGCATGTAACAAAGCAAAGGCGTGAGCTGATGTTCCGCTGAAAAACAAAGAAAATCTCATTGAAACAATGTAAAACCAAATATAGAACAGCACCAACCGTAAAAAAAACGAGTACTGCAGCCCACCAGCATCGTTTTATGGCACCTCAACTTTCCTGAAAAGACACGCGGGAGCATTCATTTCGTTCGCTTACGAATAAATATGTTTTGACAGTTGCAAAACTTAACCATTTTTACGGAAACGTATTTGACTTCCACTTCCATTCCGAGTGTGACACTCCGGTTCACACCCAGGTCGGCCCATTCGCACGGAAGAACTTTCGATCTTTTGTTTTATGGCTTGGAGCTGGCTTGGAGAAGAGCCCTGTGTTAGTTTTGGGCCATCGCTGAAGTTATGAAAAGTTGCACCTCGACGACCACCCATATTGTCCGGACGGGGCACCCACACTCGACTTCTTCCTTTTTCCTGAGCACAAACCGAACCAAACAAGTCGGCAAAAGTCGTAAAATTTTTCATCACCTCGAACAATTTTTGTGCCATAAATGAGGAAAACTTTCGGCAGCTGCTACTCTCAAGCAGACGAGTTCCGCAATGAAAAGAAGCTTGGAGCACGAACGTTTAGGACATTTTTACGACCATTGCAGTTACAGTTTCACTTTCGGCATGGCCACATACCTACCATCTGGAATTTGATCTTTTAAATTGCTGCAAACACAAAGGCATACATCTCTATAGGCGCCAGGATAAGTGGCTGTACTCGGTTTGTTCCAGGATCCAGCCAATTACACAGTGTTAGATTAAACCTGCAGCGAGGTTGAGGAAATAAGTTGTTCCTTGGTTAAGAGTTCATTGAATCTTCCGGAGAATGAGCACTTAAAACTGTGTGGATATCAGATGTGCGTGTCTAGTGCACCTACGAGCAAAAAAGAATAGGGTCAGGAGTAATTAAGTCGCCGTCGTTAGTTTAATGCTTGAGAACTTTTGAAATAATCACAATTATTGTACTTACCGTGCAGCTATTGTTTGGAAACTTTACTTCTGGGTGCAGAAACTTTAAAAGGGGTTATTCCAGCATGAAGGGTTTCTTTTATGATGCATGAGATGGATTAACAGGGTTATGTGTTGGGAAAAATACTACAGGATGAGTAATTTTTCTTAGCAATTTTCTGATGCATAGAACAAAATGTTAAAACAAACAAACAATTTGAAAAAAAATAAAAGAGGACTACTTTAAGAGCCAACCAGAACATTCTGAGGAAGGCATGCATTTTAAGTTGAAGCCCAATAAGAATTGGAACATAGACTATTGCGCATATTTCGGATATACATTAGCAAAATAGTATTCTGTTTCAACTAAAATGTTCGACTTTAAAAAATAATCATCTCGGACTTTTCTCGGATACACAAAAAAAAAATCATCTCGATTTCGAAGAAATTTTCGGACTCATCCCGGAATACTTTTCATCAACCGGCGCACATTATTCTCATCCATAGTTTTGGCAACCTCATTTGACTCGGTTCTCAATTCATTGATGCTTTTGACAACACTGCCATTCACCTTCAACTTCCTCTTCATAATGGCCCATAATCTCTCTTCGGTCTGAGCTGGGGACAGTTTGGTAGGTTGAGTTCTTGCGGTATAAACTGAATCCCGTTGGTTTCTGTTTAACCGTAATGACATCTTGCAAGATCTGGCCAAAACATGACAGGTTTATTGCAGGATTTGATGAATGGCAATCTTTACGTTTGGAAACATTCCGTTCTGTACATCTCTGAACTGATGAAAACCTTGGTCTTCGTGCCGCAGCTACAGATGCCTTGCCAAATCATGTATTTACGTGCAAATGTATCTGCAAACACAAATTTGAAGTTGGCAAGCACATCTCCCCGAGCCGTAGCCAAGTAAAATTTTTGTCCCGGTAGCTGTTAAAAATCGGACTTTACATAGGTTTCATCATCCATAAGGAGACAGCCATTGAATTCTGTCAACAGTACAGTTTTCTGGCACGGATACTGGCCACATTGTTCTGCTTTTGCTTGATGACTTTCACAGTTGACGGTTGACAGTACCGTTCTGATTCAAATTTCGGATAGCTTCATATTTCGGACACCTTGAACTAAAACTGTAAATATGATACACATGTGTAAAATTCATCACAATAGCTACTTTAAACTCCCCTCTTAAGTTTCCAATCATTTTAATTTGAAAAAAATATTGACTTCAAACACAGGAGGCTAACATATAAATGCTCGTCTAACAATCTTCGAAATTTGACGTTTGCTTAGCGGTTCCAGTAGTAATTCACGAATTGTTCGCGGGTGAATTTCTTATGTGATTCAATTAGTTAGTTCGCTAGTATAGTCTACATATTCAATTTGATAAGTATTTAACGGTCCACTGATGTTTGTTTTTAATATAATCAATATTTCGCTCAAAAATTAAAAAAATCAAGTGTCCGAAATGTGAGTCTTTTTTTTTAACTACGATTTGTATTTCGGACAACAAAATTCAATATGACAACTACCTCCTGATTTCCAGTTCATTATGAATGAAAACCGCAAATACCGTAAGGAGAAAGTCGGGCAGCGTTGGATGCTATCCGGGTTGCTGCAGCCGGCTCGGTGGGAAAGCCAACCGTTCTGACGGAGAATTAGGAGAATTGCTTTCAACGGGATGGATCACGAGGTTTTTAAGAGATATCCTGATGTTTCCAAGCGCACCGCACCAATTTCAAAAAAGAAGATCATCTCGAAAAATAAAGTGCGATCTTGGTTCGCTGAGGTAGAGGCATTCTTAGTATCGCAAGATCCCCAAGCATTCCAAGTCGTGTTTTAAACATGGATGAAATCAGGTTCGAGATGGCTCCAAATCCCAAAAAGAAAAGAGTATTTGCTGCAAAATCGGCAAAAAATGTGCATTCGATTTAAGGTAGGTAATCGTTGTTATTCCTGCAAAGTTGTCGATTAATGTTTTTTTTTAATTCAAGGTAATTCCAACCAAGAACCTTCTTGGAAATTCAATAGATGTTTCGAAATTGTGTCTCCATACCGGAACACAGCCCCGGTATTCCGGATTTGCAGGAATCAGATGAATTCAAACGGAAATAAAACGAATGAGTTTTTGAATCAAACGGTGTCAAAATTAAATTAAAATCGATGAAATATTGCCTGAGTTATAATTATTTGAATTTGGTGTGTATCCGAGTACCCTGTCGATCACTTAAGAGCTCCCATTTGGCCCCTCTTGCTACTATACGAAAAAAAAATTACACAAAAAGTTGCCTTCCAACTTTTCTGGAAATTTCAACAAATTTCAGCTTCCTGTTTTAAAATAAAATATGAAATTTCATACTGTAAAACATGGAAAGATTCCCGGATAACCTATCGAACACATAGAGGTTAAAAGAGTTAAATTTTTGGGTGTCAAATAAGAGGTAGGCGTCTCTTTTCAGATGCAGTGAACCTCAACGAATGTTTTCATGATAATTAAAAAGCGGGGCAGGATGAATGAATCATCTCATTAACCTTATTTGGTTTGTGAGTGCGTTGAGTTCCATAATTTACGCGGAGAACCAATAGTAAAGCCGCACACACTAATAGCATAGGGTTTTGATGGTACCTTAGACTGAATAAAATATAGTAGACATTTATTAGTGCGATGACATTAATTTCTTCACGTCAACTTTGCAGTTATGTCACTGACATAGCGCAACCTCTAGTTTATCCAACGAAAAACCACCATCACACTTTGTGAGTGGCCCCAATAGCATCCTTACTGTTGGTTTAAATCAGAAATCGATACTGATATTTAAATATTTTACTAAACGTCGCGCTTATCGTTTTCCAAAAGATTTATCGTGGAAATGTCGAGGCGTTCTCAGCTTGCAGTAAAGCGAGTATCACATCTACACAGTCCTACCAAAGAAAAATGCTAAGATGAAACAGTTGGTTCAAATATGTTTTCCATTTCAGTGTCCTCTTCAAGAATTAATAACAGTCTTGTTATGTCTCATGCCGTTCCCTCGTTTTGCAAACAAAGACCAAAATACCTCTATAACAAGGTGAAGTATATTAACAGCTGTCATATTATTCTCACATACACGCTCATTCGAACTTACTCAATGAAGAGTAACTTTTATTCAATTTTGATTAGTGAAACGCTGATTAATCGTTATATATAAATTTGATTTATTCTTATTCAAAACCCGAGGGAACTGCGCCAAACTCAATTTTGATATAGCTGCTTTTTATTTTAATAAAAAAATAATTAATCGAAAATTAATAACCAGTGGTGACATAGAGCAGATTGCTGCCACTGTAGATGCAAAAGGAAACGTATCTTTAAGTTAAGGCTAAGCTAATTATCGTACAGGGTTGGTCCAAATTATTTCAGATTGTTACGAAACCTTGTCCACTCGTAGAGTTCATGAACAAATGAACAAAAAAATTTATTTTAAAAATTTAGGATTGCCAGGTATTCAGAAAATCGCCAATTGAAGTTTGCCGATATTCACGACCCTCACTAAATTCAAAAATTCATAACCCAAGAACGCTCATCGTAGAACAATTTTGTTAGTCCCAAATATAATAAATTATTCTCAGGAATTCGTAAAAAAATGTTGTCAAGATTACTTTCTTAGAATTACTTAAAATACAGACATTACCACTAAGTACAAACGGCATAACTAAAGAATTCTACTTCATTTTTGACACGTTAAAAACAAAAACAAACAAAAACAATACAAACAATCACTCACCACATTAACAGAAACACAACCCCAACTTTAAAGAATAGCAATGATATATGATAACCACACTACACAATTACCACCAATCCTACGGAACTTTGGTTATGAAAAAGTTTTACCTTTTAAGAAATACCTCATACAACGAGGTACTAACAAACATACTATAAGTACTAGACCTACTGTGATCTTCCCTTCAAGTCGAGGACTCGACACTGAAGCAGTGTGTAAGCAACAGACGAAATAGTCCTATTTGTCAAAAAATAAGCTTCTAAAGGGTGTATTCGATAAAAATGGCACACACACATATACTCATCAAAATTAAACTGATTATCGGATTTTCTTGAAATTATCAGGAAATGAAGAACTACTAATGAGTTTTGATTTACATCATTTGTTTTATTCAATTTCGTCTCCCATCCCGAATGCCCGCACCTTCCTTTTCACTTCACCCATCAAATTTTGTACAACCGATTTTTCCAGTGTTTTTGTTGTTTTTACCCAAATTTTCTTCAATTCTAGCTCTGTTTTTATAGTTTTGGGATGTTTGCGAAGTTTCGTTTTCATAATTGCCCAGAATTTTTCAATTGGACGAAGTTCCGGTGAATTTGGTGGGTTCATATCCTTTGGCACAAAATTGACTCCGTTGGCTCGGTACCACTCCAATACGTTTCGAGCGTAGTGGCAGGATGCTAGATCAGGCCAAAACAGAGTTGATCCTTTGTGCTTCTTAATGAATGGCAAGAGACGCTTCTTAAGGCACTCTTCCGTGTAAATCGCACCGTTTATTGTTCCGGAAGTGATGAAGGGTGCACTTATTTCACCACATCCGCAAATCGCCTGCCAGATTAGAAACTTCTTTGCAAATTTCGATAGTTTCTTCTTTCGAACATCCTCCGGAACATCAAACTTCGACTTGGCAACGAAATATTCTTGCCCAGGAAGTTGACGGAAGTCGGCCTTGACGTATGTTTCGTCATCAATCACGATGCAACCGGATTTGGTGAGCAGCTTCGTGTAAAGTTTCCGGGCGCGGGTTTTCGCAGTGATGTTTTGTTTTTCATTCCGGTTTGGGGCTTTTTGCACTTTGTAAACATGTAACCCAGCACGCTTCAACAAAATCAATCAAATCAACAAAATCGACTGACACCTTAGACTTTTTTAGCGACATCTCGAATTGACATGTTTGGACGGTTCTTGAATTGTTGTACGACTTTCCTGGCCATTTTACTGTCCATTGGACCACTTTTACGACCACTCCCTTCCTTCCTTTGGACACTCAGACGCTCCTTGAAGGTTCTTATTGCACGAGACACAGTTGTATTTGCAATTCCAAGCCTTTTAGCAATCCACCGGTGGGACGCCCCTGGATTTTGATTGTGAGTGCACAAAATTTTCTCACGGACAATTTCTTGTTTCGACGACATGACTGGAACTACTGAATGTATAACTATGAAACTTGGCAGATGTAAATAATACACTATGGATAAGATCAACTCAAATTTGTAGGTTTTTTACTCATACGATTCAAAAGTTACAGAAGATTTTCTGTGTGCCATTTTTATCGAATACACCCTTTAGTTGAATATAAAGGAATTTGCTCGCGTTTACTAGCGAAAATTTGATAAAAGTGTTTTAATGATTTATTTTTTGTTTTTAAAATGTGATCAAATGAAGTGTTCATTTTAAATTCTCCTAGTTTTCCAATCAAAATTGTTCTACTAATACGCTCAAATAAGTTTCTTAAATAGTGTTATTAAAAATAAGTGAAAGTGGAAATTACTTTCGGTAAAAATGGCAAAAAATTACTTCTGCTCTTTACTTGCCAGCTGCATACTGGCTATAAACCGGAAAAAAACATTTTGTGGATTGTGGAAAATTTTGAAAACAAAAAAAAATTCTTGCTCATTAATTCATAAGCGTTTTCTTTTTGAGTAATGATCGAAAAAAAATGGTCCCTTCACTCGTTTTTATACCAAAAAAAAACGAGGATTATTCAAAATAAAGTTTTGGCAATGAAACTCAATTTCGGGTACGTTCGATTTTAACGTTTTTGAATGCTACTCAAATATGAGTGGAACCGGATGGCAAACAATCATTTATGTTTGTTATGAAAAATTCCGAAGTTCCTCCTAGTTCTATAAATTTTATCTTATTTTCGAGTTTAAATAGTTGCGAATCTTCCTGAAACAGTGATTTTTGGCAGACTAAAGGTAGAATTGAACAATACCGTAATCATAAAAAAAAACTCCCGATTAATTGCGTACGCATGCAGATTTCATTAAAATAACAAAAACGAGTTTCGGGGGCGACCCCGGCGAAGTGGTTAACATCCATACCTCCAGATCTAAAGGCCAAAGTCACGAGTTCGAATCACACCCCCGGACAAGTAAAAAAGGTATTTGGATTAACTACGACGGGAGATGAACCAGCCCAGGGCTGAAAATCTCGATTTTAAAGGAATTAAAAAAAACCGGCTACTCTAAGTTTATTTAAAAAAAATAAGCTTTTTCTAAAAATTAATCAGCAAAAATGTCAGAATATGTGTGATACTCAAAATTGCAAAGGAAACGTTCATTAATTACGTCACGCAAAAATTGACTTTTTACAGCCCCCTCCCCCCTTGTCACGTTTTTTATATGAACCTTAATTTTTTTTTGTATTGATCGTCACGTTTTTTCGCCCCTCCTACACCTAAAACACCTAAAATATCAGCGCCATTTGCCTCAAAAATATGCAGTAATAATATATTCATCCAATAAATTTGTACACCTTAGTAACTTACAAGACTTACTTAATACTTACTTGCAAAAATTCAAGCAAAAACCTTGTGTTTGGCTGACTTTTGAATCAAAACTACTTAAATTTAACGCATTTCTGAAGTTATTTCACAACTATTATTTGCTTTTGCTTTTTCGCACCAGTACATATACACAGTACACATGTACATAGCAGCGAATATAATAGCTTGTACTTTATATACGTTGGAAACAGACATCATAATTAGGTTCTCGCCGTTCTCGCCGAGCGATCTCACAAACACTAGCGTGCTGCTTTACACGAATAGGATCGATTTGTTTATTGTTTTCAACCACGAGATCAACTGTCAAAATGTTCAGGTTGACAATGGTTTGTTTTATATTTTAAACCAGCAAAACGTCACAGCCACTGGCCCTAACATATGCTTCGCGAGGCGAAGCATCCAGAAAGAAGAAGAAGAAGAAACCAGCAAAACGATTGTATTAGTGAAACTGCTTACTAATACTAACGGCGGCAGAGAAGTCTCTGACGTTTCTCTTAGTCAATCTTGACCATTAAAGATGGGTTTAAAAATTACGATACATGAAATGAAAGCGTACATTCTAGCTGCCAGCTCGCTTAAATCGTATCTTCACCTTAATCATCATTGCGAATTATGATACTTGATTTGTTGGATCGTTAAATGGAGATTGTTATTTTGCCGAGGATTTTGCGTGAGTGTCGCTAAGTTTAAAAGTAGGAATTATTAATGCTAAGTGAAAACCAAAGAGTATACAATCTTCTACAACCTATCATTTTAGGTTATATAATAAAACACACGTTCTGACACTCCTGTTCCACTATCTGTATCTGATGGTCTAGCCAAAATATATAGAGCAGGAACGGTGCCATTGGCTATAATTATGCATGTTTATCATGCGGTAAACCACTACGAACTGTTTGCTCCGGCTGATCACAGTCTCCACTCCTGGACATGCGACTGCTGTTAGTGTAGGTGCTATGACACTTTGGTAATTAGGCTCTGGCACGCTACTCGAAAGGCGCCCAAACAACAATCAGATTCTGTTTTATGATCCACGCTAGCAAATTTCCTGGAACTGGGGTTGACAGTAGAATTCCCTACACACACATGATACTGATGGTCAGGAAGAAAATATATGTATATAGCTCTCAGCTCATTAAATACCATTGCATCTGTCCCAAGCTTAATGAATCATTCCTCAAAGCATAGCTCCAAAGGAATAACCCTTCAAAAAGTCTGTCAAAATAACAGAGCCAATCAAACCATAAACAAAGATTCTAATACCCCAAAAAAGAAAACAATGGGGTACTCTATGGTGTACTTTGGGCTAATGGGGTTCTTGAACAGTGGATTAATTCTTAACCACTTCCGTTTTCTACTGATTGTTGATTGAATCAGATCTGACTTGCTTATTACAGTAAATGTTCTAAAGAGGCAAAGAACATTTGTTACTTCCAGCTATTGACCTATGACCGATTCAACATAGATACATATGGGTGTGCTACACAGAAAAAAAATATGAATTTTAACAGACGGGTAAAAGTTCGCCTCATTCACTTTTAAGTCAAAGCAAGCGTAAACTACGAAATCGCTTGAAATCTCTAATGCACTAGTTGCTGGTGTTATTTGGTTAAAATTTAGGAAAAATATCCCATGAACTATTTTCAAATCTACCCAAGCAACCAAAAGTTAATAAAGAGGATGTTTTTTGGTTTAACCAGAAAATCGAAGGATTATGATGAGAGTTCTATTCAGCTTACTTTTGAAGTAATTAACCGACCTTTCTAGTTTGAATTCAATGTCTAAGCTGCTAGCAGTATTCTTATCAACTTTTAAAGAAAACATTCAAGTTCGCGAATGGTTCGTTCAAGAGCTGGTAGAGAATGCTATTCAGCTCAAAAAGAACTTCTATGATCTGACTTTTTTTTATTTTTTTATTATAGAGATTTTCTACCATAAGCTGGTTCCTTTCCCGTTGTAGTCACTCAAATACCTTTTGAGGAGCTGGGATTCGAACTCGTGGCTTTGACGTGAGATGTATGGATGTTAACAACTTCGACGGGGTCGCCCCCGACTCTTTATAATCTTATCTGAACCTAAAAGTCTATGATTAGTTCATGTAGAACAAAACCTGAGCTACAAATTAATTATGTTCACCTTGTAGAGTGACTGATTTATTTTCCGCATCTCATCTAGATAACAGTTTTTTTTACGTTTTTAGCCGTTCTTATTGTTTTGGAAAAGCCAGTTTTTGCTTTTGTATCTCATCAGACTTGGAGCTCCACACGAAATCATTCTTCAAAAGTAAACAATCTTTGTGAATTTTTTTAGAGTGTTACTCAGATCTTTACGTGTTCTTCATAAAGTTAGACAGTAGTTAAACATAGAGGTATTGTGAACTTTTGCGCTGATTTATAGTACGGTGAGTACTTTGATAGAACTTTGTGTTGTGTGATTTTTTAAAATTAAACATCATTCAGCTTTAAAGAAAATTAAGTTCTGCAGAAAAATGCTTCCTACTTTCAAACTGTGTATCATAATTTCGACAGGTGAACATCTAGATTCACGAAGGTAGCTGTTCCACATTAATGGTGTTTAGCTATGATGACATTAACACATGCGCTCTATAAATAATATAATGAGAGATAACTCAAAGATTTTTATTTTAATATATACATAATTTATCTGTGTGCACTTTTAGATATATTAAAATTGTTGTACGTATGATGAAAACGTGTTGAATCCTTAAACTAGATCTAGACATAGCGCTGATTCTGATATCTACGGTATTAAATCGTATATTGATCACAATATGCAGTCAACGAATCGATTTATTTTCAAAAACGAATAAATACTGTACCCGAAAAATATGAGACACAGTTATGTACGGACCTGGCCATCATACCATAACAACCTGAACCCAATCCACGGTCAACGACAACCATCAAGCAGTAAGCTGATGCAGCACAGCATATCCGGCACCCATTTCACCTAATCCAGCGTAATTGCTTACCACGAGGAACTTGTCATCGCGGATTATCAGCCAGGACGTAGTGAACACGTTGCAACGCTTGGACAGCACATTCCAGTTAGGTGCCTTCGAGGTAGTTAGAGTAAGAGCCAGCTATACATCACGACGGATACCATGAATGGACAAACCTACCGAGACGAGTGCCCCCAGAAGCGGTCTCACGAAGGAGAGACGTTAATTTGAACGGATTTGACATCCTACTGCTACGCGCAGCCGATGTTAGACTGGTACAAAGATAACAATGTTGCTTTTGTACCAGAAGACTTCAACCCTCCGAACTCGCTGTAACTAAAATATTCAAACACGAGCTTGCGTCGATTAACTCGTAGGGTAAAAGTATCAGTAAAAGTCGGACTCACTATTTTTCAAAATCTTTTGAGTGGTATCAAGGGCAAAGTGGGACATTTGGTCAAGAAGAAAGATCCAATAAACCAATTTAATAAAAACCTCACCATAAAACTTTAGAATAATATCGGAAAGTTTCACTAAATTCCGACTAAAAACGAATGTTTGGAGACCATTTTTGTGTGTTTCTTTATTGTGTTGTATAAACGCTCCTTCATGGCGAACAGGGTGAGTGGAAATTTTTGTCAGAGAAGTACACTCAGTAGCAAAAAAAAGCCGAGCAAAATTGTCTTCCAAAAAACGCGTTATTCAACCTTCTGTAACTTTGTCAATTATCAATATATTTGGTTGAAATTTTGACAACGTTATAACTTATGTTTCGACCTTATGTGACCAAAATTTTATGTTGATAAAGTTTATAAATTTGAAGTTATCATAACATATGTGAAAAAAGTCATTTTGGACATACCAATTTCAAAAAACCGTATCTGTGAAAAATTTAGGTAGCATATTAAAAGTTTCTTCATGACTTGAAAAAATACAGAGATTAATGTGGACAAAATTTGAACTGTTTCCATAAAGTGGTTTGGACTACAGCTGGCGTCAAAGTTGAGGCTCCAACATGAGTATTTTCCTTGTTCACCCAATATTGGCCACGCTGAACTATCGGTGCAAATACAAAGCCGAGGTGAATTCATCTTATTAATTCGGCCCAAACCGGTATGATGACAATGCCTTGGCTTTTGTTTTGCACCGATATTTCAGTATGGTCATAATTGGGTGAACAAGGAAAATACTACTAAATTTTGGTCACATAAGGTCGAAACATTAATTATAACGTTGTCAAAATTTCAGCCAAATATATTGATAATTGACAAAGTTACAGAAGGTTGAACAACGCGTTTTTTGGAAGAACATGTTGCTCGGCTTTTTTTTTGCTACTAAGTGTATATGGTCATAAAAATGAGAATTTTGCATGAATTTTGATTTTCAATATATTTTCTGTATGGTATATCTTTACCATTTGTCTTAATTGAGTTCAGTTCCCATCTTTCTCCCTTTGCCTTAATTGCCAGCCAGATGTGTTGTTAATAAGCGTAACAACTGGCATGCACGATATCATGAGGCATATCAAGAAACGTTTCCACGGTTGGTCCTTTGGTGTTCCCCATTTTGCTCAGCCCCATACATAGAAGTCGAGAAGATTCAAATTAGGTGAAGAGGCATGCCATTCCTTCGACGAAACAAAAATCCGGAAAATTGTCCTTACACCAAACCTATATAGTTTTCGCCTGGTGGGACGATGCAGAGTCTTGTTGGAATTAATATGGTGCATCCCTGTAATGTTTTTTGACGGAGGGAAGCAAATGGTTCTTCAAAAAAATTTCGATGTGATATTTACTGTTGATTTTAACACTAGGTTTAATGAACAGCTATGGAACTTTCAAAGTTTTCGAGAAACACCCCCATGGTGTGATATGAGCACAAAATGTATCCATGCTGTGTGAAGGGTGTGGTGGGAGAAAAATTCAAATGGTATTATGGTTTATGATATTTATTTCAATTCCATCTTCTACTACCTTAAGCAGTGAAATGATTTTTTTCACGTGCACCTATCTTATTTATGATGACATCCTTAATATGACACTGGAAACTAGTATGTAGTTCTCCGATATTGACTGCCATGTGCGCGTTATGACAGACCTCAGGGTCCTAACGCTAGATGTTTTGCAGGCTTGTACCTCAACATACGCTTTAATCGAATAATACAACGGGTTGAGGTCCAGACTGCTAGGAAGCCACAAATCTTCTGGCCAGAAATGTAATATTTTCCATCAGCCATCGTTGGGTTCGATTTGACTGGTTACATGGTACTCTATCCTATTGTAGGACAACGCATTGATCCTCAGAGAAGTTGGTCTTCACCAAAGGAAGCCCATGGTCCTTCAAAATACCGATTTACATTTCGATATCGATTTGATTACCAGCATAATTGAAAACAGACGGCATTTTCAAACTGTCGGACGCCAGCCAGCTGTTTGGTTTGGCATTTAAACTTCATAAAGGGTGTATTCGATGAAAATGACACACAGAAAAACTTCTGTAACTTTTGAATTGTAGGAGTAAAAAACCTAGAAATTTGAGTGTCCAAAGGAAGGAAGGGAGTGGTCGTAAAAGTGGTGCAATGGACAGTAAAATGGCCAGGAAAGTCGTACAACAATTCAAGAACCGTCCAAACATATCAATTCGAGATGTCGCTAAAAAGTCTAAGGTGTCAGTCGGTTTTGTGCAGAAAACCATGAAGCGTGCTGGGTTACATGTTTACAAAGTGCAAAAAGCCCCAAACCGGAATGAAAAACAAAACATCACTGCGAAAACCCGCGCCCGTAAACTTTACACGAAGCTGCTCACCAAATCCGGTTGCATCGTGATGGATGACGAAACATACGTCAAGGCCGACTTCCGTCAACTTCCTGGGCAAGAATATTTTGTTGCCAAGTCGAAATTTGATGTTCCGGAGGATGTTCCGAAGAAGAAACTATCGAAATTTGCAAAGAAGTTTCTAATTCTGGCAGGCGATTTGCGGATGTGGTGAAATAAGTGCACCCTTCATCACTTCCGGAACAATAAACGGTGCGATTTACACGGAAGAGTGCCTTAAGAAGCGTCTCTTGCCATTCATTAAGAAGCACAAAGGATCAACTCTGTTTTGGCCTGATCTAGCATCCTGCCACTACGCTCGAAACGTATTGGAGTGGTACCGAGCCAACGGAGTCAATTTTGTGCCAAAGGATATGAACCCACCAAATTCACCGGAACTTCGTCCAATTGAAAAATTCAGGCAATTATGAAAACGGAACTTCGCAAACATCCCAAAACTATAAAAACAGAGCGAGAATTGAAGAAAATTTGGGTAAAAACAACAAAAACACTGGGAAAATCGGTTGAACAAAATTTGATGGGTGGAGTGAAAAGAAAGGTGCTGGCATTCGGGATGGGAGACGAAATTGAATAAAACAAGTGTTGTAAATCAAAACTCATTAGTAGTTCTTCATTCCCTGAAAATTTCAAGAAAATCCGATAATCAGTTTAATTTTGATGAGTATATATGTGTGTGCCATTTTTATCGAATACACCCTTTATTCTCCGAAACATCCACAAGTTTCTTTGGTAAAATGACCGGGTCTTTGTGGGTGTTGGTACAGCATCGAACAGCTTTTCGTCAGAGAAAAGATTATCATTTTTCCTTCTTCAACAAGGAAAACAATATCTTCAAACAAGTCACTCATAGTTCCTTTGCCCGTTCCGTCATCAAGTGGCGTTTCACTCTAGCTCTATAAAATGCGTGCAAGTCTTTTTTTTAACTCTTAACGTGGATTGTTCAGAAATGTTGACTTCCTTGGCAAGTTTCCTGATGGAATACGTACCGGGTTGCGAGCAATCTTTGGTCGGACTGATTTGATTACGTTTTGCGTACGTTAAAACCGTGGACTTGCACTTCCCAGCTTCTGCTGTTTAAGATCGTCCTAAAAAGATTGCTTGATATGATAAAATGTGACCAATGACATCCTACCATCTCCTTTAGAGTTTTCTGAGCGACCAGTAAACTCGTTATCACCTCTTTGGCATACATTAACTCAAATTCGTAATAAAACAATTCCGACCTTCTAATGTAGCACCTGATGTATAGGTGTATGGATTGACCTATTTTTGTTGGAAGTTTATTTGTCTATGTATTTATTGCATATTGAAATTTAATCGTTTTCACATTTTTTCCTGCCACACCCTGTATAATCAACCAGTCAGTAACACACATCCATGAGCTAAGTTGACCTAAATAGTGATCAATGAGTTATATGAACTTTTCCATTTACTTATTCAAACCGTA
Source organism: Aedes japonicus (assembly GCA_034211315.2). Taxonomy (NCBI): domain Eukaryota; kingdom Metazoa; phylum Arthropoda; class Insecta; order Diptera; family Culicidae; genus Aedes; species Aedes japonicus. The sequence continues at coordinate 254,524 of JASCZW010000955.1, forward strand.
AGAAGTTAATCCTACTGCAGTGGAGAAATCAGTTAAGAAAAAAAAGCTTCGCACAAAACTGAAATTCAATTTCATGTGATATAATTTTGCCAGCAAAGCAAAGAAGATGTACGTACATGTGCTGAGGTACATAGCTCCTCTGCTCCTTGACCGTCATAAGTTTGCTGATTCAGGCTCGAAAGTGACCACACCCCTGTCCAAGAATCCTGCGTGTCGGCCCCATAAAAGAGTCATAAAATTTATACATCTCTCTCTCTCTCTCCCTGGTGGTGGAGAAAGTCCGAAGATTCATCCTCCTTGTGTAACCTGGGCTGGAAGTTATTTAGCAACAGAAAGCCGATGAAATAACCCAGGAACTAACCCAAACCATCAAAGTTCCGATTTATAAGCTTTTACACCTTTCACCACACGTGATAAAACTGAAACATCAACAGGGGACGAGATTTCCTGCCATGCAGGGAAATAAACCCTTCAAGTTGGATTCAAGTGGTTATGAATTACCACTGCATGCCGTAAACTTGCAGGTCGATTGACTATCGGAATGAATGCGTCTTTGCCTCATGAAGGTCTACTGACTTGGACTAGGTTTGCTCATATGGAGAAACTTTTACGTGAATATTAAAGATTGAAGATCGAACAGATTGGTTTTCTTTTCGTTGTGATGCAAACGTGCGATTCAGAAACTTTAGGTGATAGTTTGAAGGACTGATTGTTTCACTTGTCAATGTAAAATTGAACGAAAGAATGGTCGGAGTGGGACATGTTGCGGCTATCCCGACTTCGGCTTATCATTCAAGTTTTCCTTTTTCTGTAATATTTGGAACCGATTTGTGTTGATTTCATTGGAAAAAGCTTATCCTTTGACAGATAGGCCTATTTCGTATGTGACATACACTTTTTCGGTGCCGAGAACTTGGCTTGAAAAGAATATCGCATTAGGTATAGAATATATAGTAGATAGGTTTCACCTGTATGCATGTGTGTTTTTGTCTTTGTCATTTAATACCTTTCAGATATAGAGGGAAGGGTTTGCATTTGAGAAGTTTACCTCAAATAGGACTATCACCATTGGATTTTTCAGATTTTGCCCCATTAGAATCAGCAATAATACCTCCTTCATTCAGTGGCACAAAATAAGGAAGGTTTCGGGTCTCATGATTTTGCGCTGTGCGCAATCAAGTGCACTGTAATCCTGAAAGTTTAACATAAAATGTGCGTACCTCAATGGGTGCTTGTCCAATCTAACACCCACCCGTTGGCAGTGGTATTTGGACGATATCTGTTTGCAATCGTTTTCATGTGCTTAAACACACTCCCGGGTTTAAAAAAAATGTAACCTTGCGCGTATATAGTGTATATAAATAACTGGTTAGGTCTCACCATATTCCACTGGTTCGCTATAAGATTCACTCTTCTGGAACTGCGTTGTTCTCTTAAGTATAGACTCGTCACCGTTGTTAGCTGTGTTCTCTTTTATTTCTTCTCCTTTTCGTTATTTTACCGATGTTCTTTATCCGATGCAGAAAGGAATAAGACCGACTGAATAGAGAAGTTCTAATAGTAGGAGAGCCCAGTCTTATGAGAATATTTATCCCATGAACTACGATTACAAAATTGAATCGATTCTGTGTATTGTAGCTCATCCAACCTTTTGTTATCAAAATAAATCTCACAATCATAACTCCCTGCGGAGTTAAACATTATGGTTGCGTGTTTGCTTGTTGGCCCATTTGCTAAACTCTCTCCCATCTATATCTTTTTATTGGTCGTCGACAATTCATATCTTGCGCAGCTGTCCAACTAAAGTCTACGATGAAATTGCCACACACAAAATTGATTCGCAAAATTCGAGTTTTCATCCGATTGCCATCAAATTTTCAGGGATTGAGAAATAACTATTAAACTTCATTTTACCATTTTACTCGTATTTTATTTACAGTCCATACGCAAATGCCCGCACCTTGGCCTTAACCCCGGCCATAAGATTCTGCACAACCTGTGAATCAACCGTTTTTTGCATGTAAACCCATACTTTCTTCAGTTCCTCGACTGTCTTCACTACCTTAGGTCGTTTAAGAAGGTGCTGCTTCATAATCGCCCAGTACTTCTCGATGGGGCGGAGCTCCGGAGTGATGGGAGGGTTGAACATTTTCGGCACGAAATTGACCTTATTGTCCGCATACCACTTCAGCACGTCCTTGGAGTAGTGGCATGAGGCCAAATCCGGCCAGAAGATTGTTGGGACGTTGTGAGCCTTCAGGAGAGGAAGCAGCCGCTTCTGGAGGCACTCTTTTATGTACACCTGTCCGTTCATCGTGTCCTGGGTCACGAAAGGTGCACTCCGCTTCCCGCACGTGCAGATGGCTTGCCAAACCAGGAATTTCTTCGCAAATTTGGACATCTTCTGAGTGCAAACATGCTCCGGAACGCTGAACTTGTCCTTGGCCGTGAAAAACAGGTTGCCGGGGATCTGTTTGAAGTCGGCCTTCACATATGTTTCCGTCGTCCATGATGCAGCATTCAACTTTCGTCAGCATGTTGAGGTACAACTTCCTGGCACGGGTTTTGGCGGACTTGTTCTGCTTCTCGTCGCGATTAGGGGCCTTTTGTACCTTGAACGTTCGAAGCCCAGCCTTAGTTTTGGCCTTCTGGACAAAACTTCGGCATAGGTGCAGCTTCTTAGCCACATCCCGAACGGAGGCGTTCGGATTTCGGTTGAAGGCCCCAACTACGCGGTTGTGATTTTTGGTGTTGTACGGAATACTTTTTCCTTCACTTCTGGGCTTCCGATCGGTGGTCAACCGTTCCTCGAACCGCTTAATCACTCGCGACACCGTGGAATTCGCGATTCCCAACGTTTTAGCGATGGAACGATGCGAGAGATCCTTGTTCTCGTGATGAATGCGTAAGATTTTATCACGCACGAGCTGTTCTTTCGACTCCATTTCCGCGAGTTTTGATCACAGGACTTTAAAACTTGCAGGATGTAAATAATGCACTATGAACTAAATCCACCCAAATTTTCATTAAATTCTACCCAACGGTTAAAAAGTTAGAGCAATTTCACAGTGTGGCAATTTCATCGTGGACATCCTTTATACAGAGTAGCAGTTTTGCTTGTCAGTCTAATGGTGGTAGATGGAAGCATTGCAGAAGTCCATAAAGACATTTTCATTAGATTTTTTCGCAGTTAGTACGTGGCAAGCAACTCTCTATAGCTACAAATATTTTCGCGAGAAATCCTGAAGCGTGACTTTTTTCCGCCATCTGTCATTGTAGTACGGAATGCTTAAATTTAACCATCTCTAACACCTAGCATGCACGGTAGCAGGGTTTGTTAAATAAATAAATCAGGTGACATTTTGAGAATGATTTTCTTTTGTAAAGGGTGTTTCGATCAAAATTTGGTCGACTTAAACTTGACGCATTTTTTTTCATCGTGCATTAAAAATTTTTTGCACACCCCGCATTTTAAAGATGATGTGCGTATAGCATCATGCTTCTATTTTGATTTTGAGATTAGCACTTAAGTTATCAAAATGTCGTCGAAGAAAGAGAAGAAACGCATTAAAATTTTGCGAACAATGAGCATTTTTGTTGAGAGCGGAACCCCAACTTTTCCATCGGAGATGTCGCAAATAAGCTGGGAGTGGTGCCTTCAACCGGGGATAGAGCTACAAATGAGCTGAAATGTCGACTAACAAGAAAGTGGTGACTCCAAATCGCGACGATAAACAAAACACGTCGGCCGAAGCACGATCGCGCAAGTTGTACACGACGATGTTGATGAAGTTTGATTGCGATGAAACTTACGTCAACCCAGGCTTCAAACAGCTTCTTGGGCAGGAATTTTAAACGGCAACCGGACGGGGATAAGTGGCAGGTATTTTCAAGCTCATTAAACTGTCAAAGTTCACGAAGAAATATCTGGTGTGGTAGGCCATATGTACCTGCGGCTTGAAAAGCAACGATTACATTGCGACCGCAACCGTCAACCAGGAAATTCATCTGCGCGAGTGCCTACAAAAACGTCTACTGCCATTCCTGATTCGACACAATTGATCCGTTCTATTCTGGCCGTATTTGGCATCTTGCCATTACGAAAAAATGGCCATGGAGTGGTATGCTGCTAACAACGTTCAAGTGGTGCCCATGGACAAGAACCTTCCCAACACATCAGAGCTCCGCCCAATCGAACAATATTGGGCCATCGTCAAGCAGAGCCTTAAGAAGACTCGAAAAGCTATTGTTCTGCGGCGAAATAAGTGGACAAGGAGACTGTACAAAATCCTATGGCAGGTATTGAACGAAAGACCCGGCAATTCGCATTCGGTAAAAAGGAAGCTTAGCTGAATATTCCTTCTGTATTCTGTGTTAACTGAACTGAAAAAAATTAAAAAGAATTTGACTTATTAATAAAAATTTCGTTTGACTCACACACATTACTTTTCGACAAAATTTTGATCGGAACACCCTTTAATGAACTAATAAAAACACATTTTATTAAAACAAGTCTAACGAAGATCTTATACATCAAAACTAGTAATCAGGAAAGCCTAAAAGTGGACAAGATCAATGTCGTGTAAAACAGGATTATAAAATCCCAAAACATTGTTCAGAAGTTGAACCTCATGAAATTCTTAAGTTGATCACACTTTGATTATATGGCTGGTTTAAATGTTTATAAATAGTTCTATAATTTTGATTTGAATCCGTCCCTTCTTATGCATATTGCTCTATACTTCAGTTGCGTGATCCTCGTCTTTCTGGGCCAACGATGCATAAGACGCCAGACGAACCGAAATGATTTCATAAGTCATAAGTTCATAGTCTTGAAAGACTATCTCTCCCATACCACAACCGGGTGGACTATGTCGGGTGGACAAAGCCCTGCCCAAACCACCATTTATGAGCTCGTGTTGAAAACTGAAATCATTTTGGTTCATTTCATGTGCTAAATACTAGCTTTGATAGCCTGAGCATAGCCTTGAATGAAGAGAGGCACGAAATTGCAGCATGAAGAAAAATTCAAAAGGGAAGACGGGCCTTAGTTATAAAGTTGTGCCCCCGAAACAAAACAAAATTATTTTGCAGCTGAGGGCTGTAGTTATTTCTGTATTCATCGTGGAATGAAACTAAATGAAATATTTAAAAGAAGACAATTCCAACCATTACCCGTCTTTGAGGACCCGGATAGGGAAAAATATATATTCAACCTGTTCATACGGAGATATGTATGGGAGTAAAGATAGTTAATTTTTAAGTGAAAAAAGGAACCTTTTATACTAGGAGCACCCAATTGTAATTTCAATACAAAAGTTTGGTAAGTTTTTCCAATCAAATGATAGATGAATGAAGTCATTTTGTTCAATTGAACGAGAGTTATTAGCGTTCAAAAACCTTTCACTTTAGCGTTACGCACTCATTTTCAAAATTTTGAAATGACACCCGGTTAAGAAAAGAGAAACGTAGTCTTACGTAGTCTTCCGAAGCATCTTTCATTAGTTTAACCTTATGAAATTCCTAAGTTTATTTGCCTGAGTGTAAGCGACATACAGACTTCTTCAGTGCCAAGCACTCAGCTTGAAGCACAATTCGCAGTTGGTATAAAGGATAGAACGGTCAAAACTTGATCAACTCAAATATGACGTAGTTTTTTAATCGTACATTTAATAAATTTGAACACCCCTCATTTTGTAAATGTATGTACGAAATGTTAATTCTTTTTTGTTTTTGCCATTTTCTATACAGTTGCCAAACAGAAGCGTAGCGTATCAAATTATTCCCACCTTTTTTTTGCCAAATCACTTAATATCACCAAATCAACAATGACGAATGTTACAAAAGTATTCGGAGAACGTCTGGTGACTACTAGGAAGCCGGTATCAGGAGCACACCGAAACTAGGAAGCCGCAGCGACCGAAAGAATGGTGGCCAACATTTTCAAACGCAATCCTCACCATTCCATCAGAAATACCGGAAACACATTGGGAAAGTCCAACACAAAAGTGCAAAGAGCAGAGAAACGAGCTGAACTGTCAATAAATAAGGTTACAGTGGCACCAAATCGATACGATAAGCACAACACAACAGCCAAAGGAAGAGCGCGTAAGTTGTACACTAGTTTGATCACCAAGTTTAATTGCGTCGTAATGGATGATGAAACATACGGTTTATACGGAGTTTTATACGGTTACCAGAAAAGGAAAGGTTCAAGATAAGCTTCAGCAGAAAAAAATGTGAATGTTCCCGAAAAAATGGCAGGCGATTTGCAGCCCACAAAAAGTGAAAATTCCGTCCTAACTGGCACTGTCAACCTTGGGATGTCAATGTTAATGAATGCTTGCAAAAACGGTTATGGCCTTTCTTGAAGAAACATAGTTTTTCCGTGCTGTTTTGGCCAGATGTCGCTTCTTTCCACTACGAAAAATAGGCTCAGGAATGGTATTCCGGGAATTGAAAAATATTGGGCAACTGTAAAGAGAAACCTCAAGAGAACTCACAAAACAGCTAGCAGTGAAAAACAGTTCAAAGCGCATTGGTGTTCTGAATCAAATAAGGTGGATATAACAGCGGTACAAAACTTGATGGAAGGTGTGAAACGTCAATCCCGACAGTTTGCATTTCGAACATCGGAAGCTTAATCAAATAATTTCCGGTAGTTTTAAGACGATGAACATCAAAAATTAACAAAGATTGAATATTTATATGATAAACTAATCAGTGTGCGACTAAATCATGTTTGACCATTTTTTGACCGTTCCACCCTTTAGAATACATAGCAGATGTGTTCGCCTGTTTCCGCATTATAGTCGTCAGTTTATGCCTCCGTCATTCAGTTAAGTGAGCTTTCCGATCCCAGATTTGCGCTGTGTGCAACCGGGTGCAGTGACATCCTGAAAGTTTAAACCTGCAATGTGCGTACCTCAATGCACCATTGAATTAACATGAACTTTTTCCTACATACGAATCAGTCTGAGCTGGTATAAAACGTGCAGTGTCTCATCACGATACCCGTTAACAAGTGATACGTTACCCCTCGTGTCGGGTTTTCGCACGGCTTACTTAATCACGGTTAGCTCGATAGATTGTAAACAGTCTTTTTAACTGACGTAATCACAATGAATATCACCTTTCCAGAACTAAGCTGGAGCTTTCGGAATTTTGGAAAGAAATAGCTGCTCTGACAAGAAATCTTCGACTGGTACGTAAAAAGACCCTAAGATACGTGATGCAGTTAAAGAAAAGCAGAGAGTTGTATCAAGGTGTAACTCATTGCTTCTCGAAGGGTAAGTTGCGAGAGCTATGAAGCTCACTAAAAAGAAGATATATCAACTGCCATATCCCTTTGTTCTGCAGGATCAAGAGCATATCGTTTCCTACGTTCTAGGTAATTTCCCCTTCCATCTATGTCCACACTTCGTAAATGGTCCGAAAAAGTAAATTTAACTGGAGGAATTTCGATGCTGGTTCTGAAACTTTTAAAATAAACTGCATACAATGAGAATGTGTGCGTGTTTTTGAGATGCAAGGGACTCGGATGAAATATATCTCACGTCACGAGTAGGCAGCTTGTTAACTGATTAACTTGTTATTTTAGATTAAGTTAAGATATCGGGTATTTGCGTTGACTTGTTGAAAGTACAAAAACGAACATGTAAATTGTTACCAAACGCAATTTTCCCGTTATTTTGAACTCAACTGTCCAGATATTTAAAATATATTTCACAGAAATGCTCGATATGCCTGCTATAATAATAGTCATTCCTCTGAGCAGTTTTATTTAATCAAAGCAAACATGCCGGAAGCAGATCGCGTGTCGTCGATATCCTGTAATCGTGAAAAACTGAATGAGTTACGAATCACATACTATACACGCCACTATGCATGAAGGCTCTAGCGAAATGCAATGGCCCGACGATTTGGGTTCAAACTCCTCCATTGAGACATAAATAATTATCCCCTGGCGTTTGCAAATAATTTATGAAATCCCTTCCTCCGCCGGATCCTACACTGTATCTGACTGTCTGGTGGTAAACACTAGTACTACATACACTAATAACGGCACGGAGTAGTTTATGTTGTGCAAAACTTCGGGCTGCTATTGTTTGTACTAGTGTTGTTTGGCGGGTAAACACTTTGACTACATTTATTATCACACTTTGCTAGCCAGTTACTCATGTCCCCAATGGTGGACACAACCAGAGAATTGTAAACTAGCAAGACTTTTAGATTCACGGTAATTATACATGGGACGTGTGGAGTAATCCGCCAGGATTACCCCACTTTAATAGCAGTTATAATAAATAATAAACTTCGGTTTCTGATTTAACGAAAACGACTAAGCATAACACATGCATCTTAATGTACTTTACTTCAAGATTTCGGTAAGTGGCCAACAGCGAAGGAAAATTTCCCACTCAAAAGTTATACGTCAAGCGGTGTTAGTTATATAAATATGACTAAATCGCAATCGGTCACAGGCTAGTTCAGTTAACAATTGTCAGTAATTTACAACAGAAGGGACATATACTGGAGCGCTGCAATCAATCGAATACAACATGTTTTCGAAAACATACAGGGGATGAACAAAAAGGAGAAGACTAGCAAAATTTTGTCCAGCTTCAAAGTGATACAGTTCGGTGAATAATTAACCGATTTTGATGAAACTAGAAGCGTTCGACGGGAAATTTATTCTTGTTTGTGCATGTTTAGTCAAAATTTGATTTGACTTCCGGACACCGGAGATATCACGGATACTTTGAGGTTATGTCAAATGTGCTAATTTTCTGCAGCTCGTTTTTTTTATGTTACTTGAAAATCGGAAATATTATATTTTTCTCAGAAACTAGAATTCATAACAAGTCTGTCAGTGGTTGAAGATCGTGAATCGGCCCATAAACAATCGAGATATGGCAATTTCCGTAAAATGTAGTTTTTTACCCAATTGCCTGACACTTCTTATGTTGAAAAACTCCTTTTTAATTTATCTGTAACTCTGCGTACCCTTAACCAAATTAGATGCAACTTTTTCCATACGATTACAAATTTATCCTAGTTTTTGGAAGAGTAGCGGACATTTCGTTATTTTCCGTAGTTCCGGATTCATTATCGGGAATCGTGAAGGAAGTACCCTACCAGTGTAATGGCCAGAGTTAGAACTGTATCAAACCTGGCTTGCGACATATCAAACTTCATGATTTTACAAACCAATACCACTGGTAGTCAACCTGAGAGTATTCTTTCACATTGGCCACACCTGGTGACGTTCCGGATTCCGGGTTCCCCCAGGGAAGTGGCCAGATTTCGAATGATGTCAAACCCTGGCTTGCGACGCATCAAACTTCATGATTTTACAAAACAATACCGCTGGTGGTCAACCTGAGAGTATTCGGTCACATTGGCCACACCTGGTGACGTTGCGGATTCCGGGTTCCCCCGGGGAATTGGCGAGATATAGAACGATTCCAAACTATGGATTGCGACACATCAAACTTCATGATTTTACAAATCAAGATTACTGATGCTCAACCTGAGAGTTTTCGGTCACATTGGTCAGACCTGGTGACGCTCCGGGATCCGGGTTCCTGGCTAGCAACACATCAAACTTCATGATTTTACAAACCAATACCACTGGTGGTGAATCTGAGGTTTCTATTGTGGGCATCAGTATTCAATGGGAAATTATTCAAACATAGTTTCGAAAATATATAAAAGTTCGGATATGCTAACAATAATTCAGTTATTTTGATTAGATAGATCGTTTCAAAGTAAAATCGCGTTTAATAAGGCGTGGGTCCACCATTCGCAGTCAAAACGGCTAGGATTCGCCTAGGGATGGAATCGTTCAATTTTCGGATTGTTTCGATAGGTATTTTATACCACTCATCGATCAAAACCTTCTCTAACGCTTTTAGAGACGATGGTGGTGGAAATACGCTTCTCACGCGTGCTTCTAATGCACACTGGGCCACCAGGAGAGGAAATTAGCAAAACAAAACCTCTAGCGCTTTGAGCATGCATTTTATCAAGATGATTGCTTCAGCATTGTTGCTCAGTTTTATCTGCGCCACAATTTGGTAATAAAAATTAGTTCCAATTTTCACCGCAGCGATACTAACTTTTTTATTTCGCCTTCTAGCGGTTTGATGTCTTGGGCAAAGTTGTAGAACATAAAATAATAAGAAAGTTTGCTCAAGCCATCAAAGTTCTATGTCTACAAATAACAAAGTTACGATTAGGTTTGTAAAATTTAACTGAAATTGCCTTTTTCCTACTAATTTTCATATTTTCGTCAAATATATTATTTTTGATACCGTTTATGTGTTGAACCTTATCATTCGTGTATGTTTTGGAAGAGTTCGTATAGTTTTGGGACATAACAAGCGAAATATTAGCCAAAACTTTGAAAAATATCATGAATTTCAAAATTAATTTTCTCAAAAAACTGCAAGTTGTTGCAAAAAATTACTCATGTTTCAGAAAGTACCATATGTGACCTTTCAATTCTGAAATTAAGCCCGATACATATTTTGATATATTGGAGATATCTGGATTAATTATAATTAATATTTTTGATCTAGCAACTATTTTTTATTTTATATTTACTATTATTTCAACAGGTTTTGTACGGATTCTGAAATTGATTTTTAATCGGTTTGAGGAAACTGTTTTGTGAGTGTCATCACGGGGTCAGAGGTTAGCAAAAGTCTTCTAAATATATCTTCGATGTTCGCCGAGCGACTGAATTGTCGAGAATGGTGCTCCCGGAAATTTTCTGATCGATTTGTTCCGACGCTCTTGTGCTTCTTCCGACAATAGTCCAATAGGAATTTCGCAATGACTTATTATTTCAGATCCATGTACCAAGATCCTGTGAACTGAAGGCGAAAGGGGATAATAATCATAAGAATGGACATATGACTTTCTAGTTTCTTCTGCATAGGTTTCGAATGATTTGACGTCGATTTCTAATTTCGATGATAGCGCGCAAAGAAGTGTAGCGACTCGACGAACGATGTCCACCTCAAGTTCTGTAATTCTTGCCGTTGTTTCTGGATCTTGAAAGAATCTTCTAGCAGTGTTGCCATCATTTGTGTTACCTGATGAAAAAATAAAGATAAAGGGATCTACTTCCCGATAAAGAAGAAAAATGCAGTTACCTTCGGATGGCAAAGGTTCACTTATTCTCAGCCCTCTCTTCTTAAATTCTTCTCTAATTGCACGTTGCCGTTCAAGAAAGGTTTCGTTTCCTTATTTATACGCCATTTTTTGAGTGGGATTCTGTACGAAACATGTAAGCAGAAGCTCCATACTTCTTATGTAAGCATGCAAAACAGGAATGGTTTCAATTTTATTGCGATCGTCACATATTTGGGCTTCGATGGGATTACTGAGTTTTTGCCTGATGCTCCGCAAAGA